>JAAAKQ030267651.1:0-10662 GCA_010016005.3 Zanna intricata | reverse complement strand
AATTGTGATGTTCAACTTTCACATTAATTGAATAATAATTATTCCAAGGGGATAATTATTATTCAATTTATTTATTTCAATCAATTTATTTATTGCTGGAATTATGTAAGACAACCTCAACAATCACAAAAACCAATTAAGGATTCCGCTACCAGGATTTGCAACCAAGTCATAGCCATTGTTAAAAAAAATAGAGCCACTGTTTTTTTCTTTTTTTTGGGGGTAAGTCAGAGGAACCCCATTTACGGGCAAAGGTCGGATTCGCCCCAGGTTTCGCAAAAGGTTGTCTAAGTGTGTATTGTGCCTGCACCGTATCGACTAAACCTCTTGCTGGTCCAGCCTCAGGACCAACTTCCGTCCTGAGGCTGGACCAGCAATCAAGTATTATTCAGCCCCGGGAAGTCCCTTTAAGTTCAGGGGAAATAGAGTTCCCGAGCTTCATAGCCGACGCCAATCCTTACAAGTCAGGACAAACGACAACTCCGCAGGAGGCTGTCCTTAACCCCTTCACTCACAAATCCATTCTTTCACCTGTTACACTAGTCTTTGGATAGGTAATTTATTCACCTCTTCAATCTCCTGTCCTCCGCTTCCTTAATCCGAAGTCTCACCCTAGCGATTCCTAAACTGCTCTGCAGTTGTCCTCCAAGTTTATCAGATCTTTAGATAAGATAAACGTTTATTTTTTATCAGGTTATCAGATATACCTTACGGTGTCCGGAGGTTAAAAAAAAAAAAAAAAAAAAAATCAGATCTTTCTGCTATAGGACAACGATGGTCTTCCGACTCCGGACAGTGGAGCAGCGTATGCTCTATTATGTCTTGGACATCACAGTACATGCAGTCTGGTGACTCTCGTCACCAGACAATACCATGCTGCCAATACCATACAAGTATGACTGGCTGATGACAGGCTACGGCCTGTCATCAACTGTATACCATGATAATTCATGTTACCATGTTTTCTTTTAATCCATACTACTAGGTCAGGTATTAATCTTCTCGTCCAGGCTGTTTTTTCTCCTATCCTGCATCGTTCTTGCCAGATAGGCAAGGTCCCCAATCTAACCTCGCCTTTATTCCCACCTCAATGTATGCTGATTCATTCTTTCATTAAAATATCGATGAGAGGGACTCCCTCGAGTAAGAACACGACTCATAAGATGTGGTCCTGCATGCAGTATTTACACCTAACAGGGATTTTTGGTGTACTCTTTTTAACCGTAGCAGATTTCTTTTAATGTTTACGGTAGCTCCCCAACCCTAGGCTGCTTTTAAAAAAAAATGGATGTTAATGATTCCATTATAGTCTCACGCCGTTTGGACGCTCTCGGGGACGCATGTGAGGTCATTAACAGACTCAATCCAGATAAGGTTCTTTCGCCTCTGTCAAGATCGCCAGCATATGTTCACTGAATTTACAAGATTTATCTATAGTGACCCCTAAGTATTTCACCTTATCCATATATTAAATGCGATGATCCCCTACTTTCAACTCAATTGGCTCAACCCTCCTACTCCGTATCAGGGTGATGTACCAATATTTTGTACTCTCAACCCCTCCTCTTTCGACTCGAGAGCAGAATTTCCCCGGCCCTGGATCTTCCATTCAGTCCTTCCATTGACCAGTATCGTCAAGTCATCTGCCTAGGCAATGATCTTTATCAGCGGGGGGAATCAGACATCAAAAACTCCGTCGAAAACAATGTTCTAAATGAGAAGGCCCAGTGTATCCCCCCCCCAGTGTTTCCAGATGGGAGACAGAGACCACCCTCCAACATCTCGGCAGAAACCCACCTTTTATTCATATATTCACTGACCTGTCTCAATAGGTAACTGCTAACTGAAGGAACTGACCAGAAAAAAGGACATGGAGGACAAGCACATTCAGACCATGAGAGCTGCTCCCATTATTTTAAAGGAGATATTAATCTCTGACTCTAATGAGTAACTAAAACAAGTTCTAGAGTAAAGGTGGCCCTACAATATCTATGAGAAAGGAAAGAGAGGAAGACTTTCCCAATGAAAAAGGCAAGCGGGAAAAGTTTTTATTCTAAATTTACAGATGGACTATACATCTATAAGGTTACACTGGGAGGCAAGAAGGAGACTATTGGAGGAATTACGTACTTCTCGTAGATGGAAGGGCCGTGATGTGGCTAACTATATTTTAACTGGCCTTAGTAAGATTGAAGAGGTTGTGGAACAACCTTTAGTGTTAGCCACTGTTAATGGTAAATTGGGTACTATGATTAGAAAATCCCTGGAATTCTGAGCCCGACTACATGAAGTAGAAGTGTTATTATACGTAGCGGAGGAGGACAGAAAGCAGGTCAATGCCGATCTCTGAAAATTAAAACAGAGGTATTAGGGAAGAAAGGCGCAATGTCTGCCATCCTATTAAGAGAAGTTAAAAAATCTGTTGGTAGTGAACTAGCTTCAGACATCTTTTCTGTCAGAAAAGACAGATGGGAGAACGTGGAGATGAGAGTAGAAGAGGAAGGTAAGACCAAAATTGACTTAAAAAGAAGCTAGCTTTCTCTTCACTTGAAGTGATTATCGAAGAGATGATCTCGGCATCCAAGATGTCAATCATGCACGTTAAAAATTTACATTTGGATACAACAAAAGAAGAATTACAATTACACTGATGAAAATATCAACTATTATTAATAAATATGATAAGAATCTTAGAAGTTTTGTTTCAAATGATTGAAATTCTTACCCGAAAACTAGAATGGTATTTACGCTCTAGAGGGCAATACAAAACTATAAAAATGAAGTAAAATTAATCAATAAAATTGTATTTTCTATAATATTTTAGCTTCCTATAATATAAATTTTAATCAGTATTATTTAATGAAATTTGAAAATATGATATTTATTAATACATCTTTTTGTGTTAGTACAGCTGTTTCTGAGGATCTCTTTAAAAAATCAACTAGTGTGAACATAATACTAATTTTCTGACTGAAATCATATTAATAAGCAAAAGAAAAGTAGAAGATTTACTTACATTTATTTATTTTTTAAATAATCCGATATTTGATTAAAATAAAAGACGTTTTTATCATCACACCTAACCAGATTTTATTTTAATATTGAATTTATTTGAATTATTTTAGCATAAAATGTTCGATTTCCTTGTTGATTTTTTTGAATTTTCTTTCCTTGAATTTTTTTTATAAATATTAAAAAATATAGTATTTTTTTTAAAGACCCATTTATAAAAGTTTCTTTCTTTTGATGAAATTTTATTTACGTAGAATGATTCCTTTCTATTAAGAGGAAAAGCTCTAGCGTTAATAATTTGAAAAATTACAGTCTAATAGTTTATCGAAACAAATTTTGAAATGTTCCAAGAGATTTAAATTTTTGTAAAACTTCCACGTAGCTTTTTCGTCCTCACGGGCCATAGGTCTACGGATGCTCGATGCATTTCGCCATTTATTTATTCCCCTGGCTACAGGTGCATTTCATTCAAGCACTGTGGTACGTCTACAGGTGGTACGCTTACAGATGGTTATTCCATCCCTTTGGAATAGACGAAACCAACTAATCTGCTCTTTCTTAGGTCGCATTAAAGCGCTAAGAAATCATTCAACCTTTGATACGGTGTTCTCTTACCCACTTCATAACTGACACCAGGAACAGCCGAGATCTACTTCTCCGCTAAACATCAGAGTTCAGCGCCTATTCTTAGCTATATATATAGAATTACCTCTAGTTCTTACTTTCTCCATGTTATTACCCTCTCTGACGGCCTTCTGTCTTTAATTACTGCTTTAATTTTTGTCAGTATCATA
This sequence comes from Zanna intricata, assembly GCA_010016005.3. NCBI lineage: Eukaryota > Metazoa > Arthropoda > Insecta > Hemiptera > Fulgoridae > Zanna > Zanna intricata. Next base: position 6,856 of record JAAAKQ030267651.1, on the reverse strand, counting down.
AGAAGAACAAAAATGCGTTATATTTCGAGAAAAATGTTATTATAAAAAGCGTGAATTCTAATTCTCTATTTATACAGACTCTGACTTATCTAGAGACAGCTCTAAAAACATTAAATTTCTTTTGTGCTTTCTTGTATGCTATTAATAAGGCCTTAAATATTATTATCCCAACATTTCGACACTACTTGCCTTTCATATTCCACGAATGCCTTACGGGCGATTAGAGATTTCTCCAGCCACTCTGTATGTCATACAATCAGTTATCTCTGAAATGACTCAGCGTAACACAACTGTGAGCTTCTGCTGGATCCCCAGCCATACTGGAATTTCAACCAATGAGAGCGTTGATTATTTGGCAAAAGAAGCTTCTTTGCAGCTTTCTTTCACTAATCGCGTTGTTTCTAAAGATCTTGGTGTTTTCTAAAGATTGTGGTTCGTGATGAGTGGCAGAATGAATGGAATCCTACAATCAATAATAAAGTTCAGTTAAGTACATTGTGTTACGCAGAAACATTTCATTTAGGAATAACCACCGTGAGAATGTTATTATTTGCAGATTGTGAATAGGGTTTACTAGGGTCACTCATGGATATCTGATGACTGACATTGATGTACCAATTTATATTTACTGCGACTGCCAATTGACGGTAAACCACGTTCAAGTGGATTTGTCTGTTTTGCGGCATCTGGAAATGTGAAACTTGAGGCTAGCTTCCGAAATATAGTAGGAAAAAATTAGAGGATGTTATCGAATGTTTTCCGATTTCTTAGAGCCGTGTGTTTATATTTAAATATTTGATTTTTACTATATTAAATTCAAGAAATTTATACCATTTCCGTATGGCAGATGGTAATTTTTGTTATATATTATTTTTTATTTTAATTTAGATTACTAATGAAATATTTCATTGTGAATTTATTTCGCTTTTAGCATACGTCATAGATGTTTTTCATTTTTAAAGTGTATTTTTAAATGACTGAGGGTTAGTTTTTAATTTATTTACTTATTTTTATCAACTATGCAAATACATTTTCTAGGCGTTAAAAGTTAAATTCAATAATCTAATAATTTTCATCTTTTCTAATTGTATTATGGTAAAATTATTATAAAAAAGAGACAGTTTGCCGATATATCTTCCCACAGCATAATACTGATTGTCATAAAAAAATTCATGAATCCATTGATTAACTAAAACTTCAAGTAACAGAGGTTTCATACAATGTTTAATGATAAACGAAAATAGAGTGGTTAATTATGTTGAGTTACAGTGCTTAATTTGAAATTACTTTTTAGTAGGATTATTTGATAAAATAAATTTGGTCAGGTTTTCCTTTCCATTTATTTCTGATTTAATATTTTACTTTCTTTTATTCCTGTAACAGATATAATTGTAATTTATTAAACAGCACATCATTTTGCAATATTAAATTATGAATTTGTACGAAATTGTGATATTAATCACTAGTTTTCCAGAGTGGAGGAATATGTAGCACTTATTCAATACAATTAGAAGCTAAAAATCTAGTTTGAAACATAATGTTTTTAGTATATCTCAATTAGATTCCATTATTAACCAAAATGCAACTGAGGGTAACAAAATGGAGAAACGTTTTAAAGAAAACTCTTGCAAGAAAAGCAATCTTAATATTTTCCTAATATCACTTTCTTACTGTTTAACTATTCAATTGCTGTTATTATTATGTTTAAAATTGTTTTTATATGTTTGGTGTATTTAAATTAGATTACGAGTTATATATCCTGTAAAGTATAAAGAGAAAAAAAAAATAAAAACTGTCTTTATGAGTAGTGATAATACATGCAAAAAAAAATATATATATACATATATATATATATATATATTCATCAGACTTAGGGAAAAAAGAAACTGAATAAAGTATATGAAATTAGTATACATAAGTCGATGTATATTATAGAATTCATAATGGCAGAAAAATCGGTAACTGATTAAATTTAAAGATCTTTTATCGTTTAAAGAATGACGCTTTTAAATGTAAGTTAAATAGGAGAAAAACCGGTTGAATAACTATACAAAGGAAAGAAGAACTGTAAAATAAAACACTAACATACGTAGGTGTTATGTTAACAGAAGATTGAAAAAGTGAAAACAAAAATAAATAAGGATAGCAATGGCTGTCAAAACATTTTAACAATGATAATTACTTTGAAGTAGATCAAGTTAAACTTGAAGAAGCGTCTTATGAAGTACTAAAATTGAAATGAATTTCATGAGAAATAAAAAAAATTGAAAAAGAATGAAGGTATTTTAAATGGAGGCAAAAAAAACCTTAATTGAGCAGATATAGTGAAAAATGAAGAGTGAAAAAATTAACAAAAATAAAACCTTAATTTTAGCAATTCAAAATAGAATTCCTGCTGGTTTGACATACTATGAGAAGAGAAGCACTGATTAAAAATCGCGAAGTACATCATTAGAAGATGCATAAAAGAGATAAAACGATTAAAACAGTAATGCAAACGTAAAATAAATAGCAGCAATTAGAATTTTAAAACTTTATTGTTAGTTTACTAACAATATGTAATAACTGCTTAATTAACTTTATTTAATTAGAATTCGTACTTAATTTTATTCGTTTTACAGAAGCAATATATTACTTCCTATTTAATGATTTTAAATTCGTTATAGATTTTTTTTAAAAGTATATCCCTCATTTTGTTTCATTAAAAAAAAGAAGTAATAATACAACAAAATTACATGTTAAACAAACACATTATTGAAATACGTAATAATACCTTTAGTCTTTTACTTTGTTCGAAGTAAACTATTAAGCTATAACGCACAAAGTTTGATCGAAAAACATAAAACGTGACTAACATAATGTTATGTTACAAGATTTTATTTAACTTAAAGATACCTTCAAACACTTCGAAATAACTGGGAATAGTATCTAATTTTACACATTTATTTTAATATTGTAGTTTCGTTTTTGCTAAAGATATTTTCCCATTACTTGTAATAAAAGTTGCTTAACTTATTTTTTACTTAAAATTATGAAAATGACTTATATTTTTAAAGTAAATAAGTAACAATCAGAAGATTTTTAAGTGCTTTTGATACTTCATTAAATTACAATGATCTATAAATATTGTGTGAAAATTGTGGTATTAATAACTCATTTCAATACATTATATCACCACTACAGACTGACTGTTTTATTAAGTAGTGAACTTACACAGAAGGGGCTTGAATCACTTAACTGGAATATTCCAGTACATAAGGAGCGATTGTATGAAAAATGAAGATTGAATATTAATTTTTAAATATTATTTTTCCCTTATAATCCCTACAATAATGTTAAATTTATACAAATTTTCTCCTTTTGATTTATACAAGAAAAATTAACTGATCTAATAAACTGATAAATGTTCTGGCAAATGACTTACTAACATTAAAATATAATCTAGAATTACCGATATTCAATTAGAAAACTAAAAATAATTACTATAAAACATCATTATTAAATAGATAATAATTATTTTTCAAATCGTTTAGGGAGTTTATTATCGTTTTACATTGACAAAAAAAATCATGTTTGTGTAAAAAGCTGTCAAAAAATATATATATTTAATTAGACACTTCAGTTTTTTAAAGTAAATATTAGTAATTGGTTTTACAACTAATTACTGTTATCCTTCCTGTAATACAGTTGTTTCACATGCACTCTAATATTAGTTTGGGGTTTATAACTACAGGAAATTAGACTAAAAGTGTTATAACGATCATATACTAAAATAAAAAAATATTGAAAAAATTATTATATACAGTGCAATAAACGCATTAAATCAGTTACGTACTTCAGAATTGCAACATAAACGTTTCATTAAGAAATTCTTTCAAAATTTACAAAAGTAGGAAGGAACGTGTGTAGATGTAAAAAAAGATAATGTGTGATTAAACAAAGATTATTCTTTATTTTATGGAAGCTTTGTGTAAAAATTTACGTAATAATTTTTATAATAAATCTTGAAATATATAAACGAATAACAAATTCATTCTAATGTTTTTAAGTATTTTAGAATTATTTTATATTCAAGCAAATTCTAGTTAGAAATTATTCTTTTGTTGTAATTTATAGGAATGAATAATGTCAAAATATACGGTACTGCTTGTGGGAAAATAGGGAAAAGGCGATATTTCATATCATATGAAGTGTTTAAGCTATATATTTTAATGAAATAAATTAAAAATATTGTTATTATTTCTTTAAATTTTAAATTAGTATTTACAGTATATAAAAAAAGAGTTATACGTTTTCTTAATAAGATAAAATATATACTCCCGTGTACTTTTTATGGAGTAAATTAGTTTATTTTCTTAATTTTTTCTTCAATTTCTTTAGGATGTTATGAGCGTATTTTAATGAATTTCATTAGTTTATTCCTTGAATGTAAACCCTAAAACAATATACTTCTGTCGCATATAGTTGATGCTACAAAATGAAATAAATGCAAATAAAATATAATTAAGAATGAAAACTTTTTAAAACTACAATTAACATAACTTAGAATTTTTTTTTAGAACTTTAGTGAAATTGATAGTTTTAAATAAAATTAATTTGTAAGAAAATAAACGAACTGCAATAAATTTTAACATAATAAATTTTACCAAATAAAATAGATATACGATTCTTTATTCAAATTGAAGACAATTAATAAATTAATAAAATATTTTATTTCATTTACCTATATTTTATAAAAATCAACGCAATTTATATTCATTATTTATTAAATTAAAATTATCTTAAGTAAATGAAAAATATTTACGACCAATAAAAAGTTAATAAATTTTTTTAAAAGTTTACATTAATTAAAAATACTGTAGTAAAATAACTGCCGAAATGAAGATTTAAATAAAGTTAAAAATCTAAATTTTAAATTTTGTATAAATTTAGGCAATAGATTAGAATATATTAAATTTGATAAATTATATTTAAAAATATGAACTTTTCAAAAAACATTTAAATACATTATTCGTTACTTGTATTTTTCATATTTTAGTTACAAAATAACTCATATTTTATTTTATTTTTTTACAAAGCCATATTAATTACAAAAAATAATAATAATAAATAAATGAACAATAATAATACTTTGTAATTCAATTCCAATGATTCCAGAAAATTTTATAATCACTTACAGAAAATATACTAATAATAATTTTATTTTTATTTTAATTAATAGTAATAATTGTCTTTAACTAATTACTTATGTAATTAGCAGAACAAATCTCGGTTACAATGGATCAGATGACATTATATTCATAGTAATAATATAAATTCACCTTGTGTTCAATTTTGCATAAATCTTTTCATTAAAACTTGCTAAATGTAAATCTTTTCAGTACTATTGATAGTGTTTAAATTATTGTTATCTTTCCTCGTTAATATATTCGTTACATTACTGATACTTCCCTAACATATGATTGAACGTAATATGTCTTAATTTAATGAAAAGCTCTTAGTTTAATGATAAGCAACCAGTGAATTTATATTATTTCGTTAACTAAAAAAAGGCTTAACGAGTGTACGTAGAATGTTATTAAAACTGATTTTAAACAAAGATAATGAAAGTTAGTATTTTATCTAACAAAAAAAAAGTTGTTTTTATAAATTTGTAAATATCATGACTATTAATATAACACAATTTTTCAGAAAGCAAATTTAACTCAGCATTTAATTTTTTATTTTGTACGGCTTTTGTGTGAGTACGGCTTTATTTAACCGTACTCACATAAGTATCTTGAAACTGGTTCCAGAATATCACTTAATTTTAATTTAAGGTTTGAATTCTAAAGGAGGATTATTAAGGCTTGAGGTGATTTTGGGCCATTTATAGTTCAAATGGAATTTATCATCTGGTTGAATAAGGTTGTATTCATAATTATTTAAATTTGAAAGAAAAATTGATAAAATATTAGAATATGACAAAAAGAAAGTTTATTAACCGGTCAATCTCTTCTGACTACTTTCCTGCAGGGATTTCTAATATTAATATAAAGGAAAACTCAAATTTGATCTAAAAGAAATAATGAGTTACAATCGTTTGAAGATAATAAACTAACTGAACTTTTACTATTAAAATTAGGGTGAAAAGGAAGACTGAGAAAATTATTTTCAATAGTAATATAGTTAAAGATTTCTAGTTGCCCGTATGAAAAATGGTTGACAAAAATTGGATAGTTTTAATATAGTTTGGCATTATCTGTCTCTTTAAAACATTAACAAATGATCACATGTATTAAAGTATGAGCGAAAGAAGTTTTTCAGCAACTTCATATTAATTTATTTAAAACGTTTTTAAGAGAAAATATTTTATATTTATTATATACAATTAATTACCACAACAAAAATCATATTAATCGTTACTATATTAGACAATATTTATCAAGATTTTTTTTGTCTGTTTTAACAATGTTGGACTGTTGAAATGTAACTTCATCCTAATTTAATTTGACTTCTTTATTTTATTTGTCATTATTTTGTTAACATATTTTTTAAATTTTTATTTCGTTGAAACCCACAAATTAGAAAGCGCTTTTAGGAGTTCGATAGCTTCCAGATATTGACAGCGCTTCTACTGCTTTGCAAGAAACTTAATTATTGATGCTTATTACTGAACAATAAATTTGTTGAATTATAGGCTCTCAGCCTACCGGGCTGATCTAGTGGTTAACGCGACATTGCAAATCAACTGATTTCGAAGTTGAGAGTTCTAAGGTTCAAATCCTAGTAAAGGTAGATATTTTTATACGGATTTGAATACTAGATCGTGAATACTGGTGTTCTTTGGTGGTTGGGTTTCAATTAACCACACTTC
>JAAAKQ030267640.1:0-10662 GCA_010016005.3 Zanna intricata | reverse complement strand
ATTGTTTATTGGAAACAATAAACAATGTTGTCCAATGTTTATTGGAAACTTTTTTCTTATTTTTAGATATAGAATCCTTTTCTGAGAGATTGCCGTGCAGTTTTGATACATTCTGTATATATATTACTTTATTTTATTTTCCACTTATCAATAATTCATACATGAAAAAAATAAAAAGTTTTCTTTCGTAAATTTTTATTTCGATTTACATGAAGGCTTGTCAGGAAACTAAAGTATTTTTATATTCTAATCTTGATTTATACAAATAGTTCATAACAAAAGAATACAGTACTTTTTATGGTAATGCATTATGATATTAATTTGCTTAATAAACAGGCAATAATTTTAGAGTTATGCTAAACATACTTTCTCAGAATTTTGAAAAATTATTTCGCTAGAATTTCTCCAACTTTCAAAACTGTAAATAATATAACAATAAATATTTTCCTCAAAACTATAATAAGAGATTTTACTTAAGAGTTATCAAACGACACCATCGGTTAATTATTTTAACTGATGGTAATCAAATCAGTCTGATTTCTACAAAAATAAAAAAAAATTTAAGTCATTTAAAAACAGGATAAAACATTTGACTTCACTCCTTATCAAAGAGGTTTATTGTTTAGGGTCTCTATAAAATATTAATCCGATATATTTTATGAAATATTCTTACAATCCATTGAAATATTACAGTAACTAATCACGTTTTCAACAACACAAAATTAAATAAAAAAATGAAAACTAATAGAGTATAGAATAATAATACAACAGACGATGTGTAAATTAGTTAACAGTTCCCAGCTGAATGATAGAAAATTACGAATATTTATAAGATTCCATTGAGAATAAATATATAAAGTTATTAAGAAAAAGGTTTAAATTAAATATCAAGACGCCAAAAAGATAAATTAAAGGACTGCGATCGTACGAAAAATAATTTAAAATATAATTAGAAGCATCATAATATCGAAAGATAAATAAAAATGAAATAAATATAAAATATCGATACAGTAAGTCTAAGATCAGTATGAAATGAATTAAATTTATACTTAAATACGTTCAAGGAACAGAAATCGTTTAATTATACCACAAAAATGTAATAAATATGTGATGGAACGTAAGATAGTTTCCCATACATAACAAACTGTGTTTTTAGCATGCCAAACTACCAGAGTACAGATTGTGTTCAAGCCTACATGTGACACTTTCACTCTATTTACTATAGAGATTGAGTTCATAGTGGAAACAACATTACTCTTAGAGAAAGAAACTCGACTGTTATCTCTCGTATTGAAGGTACTTTACATGCATCTCCACAATCAAAAGGAAGTTTTGGATCGATTGTACAAAGCTGCGAGTTATTTACCCCTTTTTATCGAAAATTAATGCGCTATATACATTACTTCTACTCATTAGAGGATATATAATATCTTTCAGATCACTCAAAACGTTGATCTGACAATATCATTTGATACAAGTAAAAAATTGAAAAACTTGTTTTGAAATTTACTTGTTTTTATCAATTGTAAACTTTGAAATGTTTATAATAATAGTGAAATAAGTAAAAGACGAGAAATAATCAAATGTATAAATTGATCATAGCATATGAATTTCATCGATAAAAGATGAAAAGGAATACGTTATCAAAATAACAAAACTCAATGAGAAAAATAAAATGATAGAAAACAGTTAAAATATAACAGTTTTCCTAGAAAGTTATAGTAAAAGAAATTGTTGGATTTTGCCGTCAATATCATTAAGAAATCATCAGAAGCTATATTTTTATTAAATTTTTGTCACTCAGACTAGTTCAATAATAAGAAGCTATTTCCTAGACTTTTAAGGGAAATTATTTAAACTTATTACAGTGTAAAGTACACTACTGTACTGAACACAGTGTACTATAATATAAAACCATATTTAAGTCATTATAAAAATAATTCCTATTAAACAGTATAAATCTTAAAATTTTACACACTGATTTTATGAAAAGCATCTTGAACAGTAAATTTCATTCATTTGCTGAATTTCACGCAGGAAGTGTGTTCGACAGTTGAATACAACAATGGATGTAAGGTTTTTATGAGAACTCCATCATGTAAAAACCATGCCAGTAATAAAATGACTTTTCCTGCAATACTGCCGGAAGAAACTTTTCTGCAAAGACTACACGCTACAACATGACGTTTTATTGCACCATTGTTTACATTTCTTCATGTTCCTAAACCATATTTACTAAAACTTTTCATATGGGATCCATTCGTAGGAAGATAAGATATTTTTACAGAAAAATGTTTATATGCATAAAACATGTAAACCTGCACACACACACACACACACACACACACACACACATAAAATCTTTATTCACTTAAATAGATAAGTATATTAAATAGTCAAATAATTTAAATTCTCATTAAATAACAAACCATACTTTTCTAAGTAAATAACACGAAATATTTAATAAAGTTGATTTAATAATAAAGTTAAAAAAAATCTTATACTTGTAGTAGAAGAAAATTTATAGATCTTTTTTGTACAAGGAATCTATCGTTTAATAATCATAGAATTTTTTTAAGCTTTGGTTAGATAGTTTTATATTTTACTCTTTTGTAAAATATATATATAATAATTAATTACATCTTAGGATGTATCATATCATTCACAACACTTTTCTTTATACGTTTTTCATTCTCAAAAACAAAATAAAAAAGAAAAATTAACATCAATGATTTAACAATATTTGACCTAATTTACTATTATAAAAATTAAAAAGATAACTTGAAGAAAAAAACTTTTAAAAAATCAGTAAAACATACAGAATCATTTAATTACAGTCACCCGAAAAAATTTCAAGGATGTAACACACGTATATAGCACTGCTACGCCCCCGCTATGTTTTGTTACATTTCCTGTCGCGATCAGGGGATGTTTAGCCAATCAGGGTGAGCGAAGCTCGCCCTTCCTGTCCTGTAAAGCAAGAGGTTCCCCCCTCCTTTTTTTTTATACTTGTGAGAATAGTAATGATTAAATAAAAATTAGTCCAATTAATTTCTCCGTTGCAACAATTTGGTCATTACAAGACTAACTGGTTTTTAGTTTTCCGGTCGTAGCTTCGGTCGCAAAATATATAATCATAATTATAAACATAAATTAAAATTACAATATTACTAAATCTCAGAGATTGATTAAACAGCGATAAAATGATGGAAAAATACCACTTAAAACATTAAGATACAAAAATAATTTTTAAATATTTATCTGAACAGTATTTGCTAGCCGAAATAAAGTTAATTTCATGTTTAGTGAATATCTCGTTTAGTACAGTCGAAAATGGTGAAAATTTGCAATTATTTTTCGAAAATTTTCTTTTTTACCTCTTTCACGATCGAATTTCAAAAAAATATTTACATATTAGTTTTTTTTTTTTTGGATATTCACATGATGATTATACACACCAAAATTCAAGTTGATATCTTAATTTGTTACTGAAATATTAAAAAGTAAATTTGATTGTTATTCCAGTTTAATCCTTTAAACTTTGAATTTCAAAAAAACTTTTTTTAGTGTGTACTTACACCGTAAGAAAAGACGTGTATACAAATTTTCATCAATATATGTTCCATAGTTTTTGCTAGGCACTGATTATAAATCACTTACGACATGTCCTTTTATATATGAAATTGTAGATTTATTTCAATCTATTTTTTCTGTACATAATTTATGTACATTATAATGATAAGAAAAAAATTGATCTTATAATTATTTATATTATTTTGTATTTTAATATAAAAAAGTAAAATGTTTACTTTTTAACAAACTTACTACTTAGAAGACTACGTACCCTAATTCAAAGATTCATAAGGCCACTTACCTGAAAATAAAAAAAAAAAAAAAACATTAAAAGTTATATTACATTCAAAATAAATATTTATTCTCTTTAATATATTAAACAATTGTACACAGAAAGGTGTTTTTAAAATGCCGACAATGTAATTTCTCTAAATTAAGAAAAAGGATCGCTGTTATAAACAGAAGAGCAGCCGAGCCGTAATCCAAAAGATATCGCAATCCATTAGATTTTAAACTCAAATCAACTTTATTTCTACTTGCAAATTGAATTTTATTTTATTTTTTTTAACTTCCGGAACCACCATTAAGGTATATAGGTATATCTTCAGAGATGAGATGAATGAATTGTAGCGTGTGTGAAAAATGTCATGCCTGACCAGGACTTGAACCCGAGACCTCCGGATGAAAGGCCGAGAAACTGAAATTGATCACCAGAACGAAAACAAATTAAATTATACGTGTAAATGTGTAATTTAATATAAAAAATTCTAAAAAAGAAATATTAATTTATATGTATATACATATATAAAATTTATAATATACGTAAATAAAGTTATTATTTATCGATAATATTATGTTACAATAAATTTAATATTAATTGAGATTTGTATATGAAAACTATTAAAATCAAATTAAAATTTTTTACAGTTTTCATTTTCAAGTTTACTTAACTTTTTAAAATAAATTAAGACTTGTTGAACTTTATTTTTTATTAACTAAAATAAACAAAGGTAGTGAACAAAGTGCAGTGAAGAATTTAATTTTAATTGTGTAAGGAGGGTAGTCAAGATATTTAATATAATTTTCAACACAGCATTCTTAAACAGCGTGCTTCATTAACGAAGCGAATTACAATTACAAATATTTGAAAAATATATTTCAGGAATTAGACATTTATTTACATTACTCGCAGATTTAAAAGATTTTTGAAATTAATTCATATATTAAAATGCTAGTAATTTAAAAAAAAAAAAATTAGCATAATTTAATAAAATAGGCATAAATAATTAGGCATAATAATAATAGGCATAATTTAATAAAATTAGCATAATTTAATAAATATTTAGTATTATAATATTAATTCCGTCATAGAAATGCACCAGATTTTTTTTCTTTTATCAAACGCCTTTACACAAATACGATTATATAATTTTACTTCTTTAGTTTATTTACTTAACTTTTACAACATTATATTTTGAAGAGAAAAATCGGTTGTTCTAGATGAGTTATAATAAAATTAAAGTTCATCCAACCAATTGCAATTTAAAATCATTTATAAAAATCTTAAAAAAAAAAATTATTTATTTATACCTTTCCTAATTAATTATAATAAATTGATGAACACAAATTAAAATTATTTTGTCAACTTACCTAACACCTTTTATCATAATAAAAAATAAACTGTTTTGGGTTTAATTCCAGCAAAGATACCACAATTTTTTAATATTATTTTTTTTTATTATAAAACATTCACAATATATGAATAATAAATTAATAAAAAATAAAATAAATATATTAAAAAACCGGAGTATAGTATATGCTTTTAATTAATTGTAAAGGAATAAAAATATAAAAATCCTCCAAAAAAAATAATTAATTAAATATAAAATATGATTTTGTTGCAATAAAATTTATACCATTTTTAAAAATACTACAAACACGATAACAATTTTTTTTCAAAAATGATAATTTCCTTATTTAAATATGAATTATCAAAATAATTATGAATTAAAAACATATATATCCTATAGAATACCAAAATATTTATAAATACTACTGTAACTATTATGAGCACAATTTGGATAACCGATATATTCGATAACCATATCCAATATAAAAATTAAAGAGTCTTTCAGTTTTACTTCCTTGTATTAAGGAACTATTGTTGTTGCAAAAAATTTCGGTTTTCAGGTTTCAACAGAAATATTTATTTTGGCTATTTTTGGCGTGGCATGACATCTGTACATACGTATCTCGCACAACTCAAAAACGATTAGCCGTAGAATGTTAAAATTTTGAATTTAGGACTGTTGTAACATCTAATTGTGCACCTCCTGTTTTGATTACAATCAACTGAACCAAAAGTGTCCAAAAAAATTTCGGATTTTTAAGTAATCAGTAGTAATTTCGTAAGTTCAGTAAATAATTTTTACCTATCAATAAGTTAATCTTGAAATAGTCCATCAATTGAGAGTAAACTGACAGAAATTCAATTGGAGAGATAAAAATAACAGCTTCACCAAATTTTCCTGCAAAATGTACTTAAAAAACTCTACTTTTTTAATCAATAAATCATCAATCGGGAAGTAGATGAACAAATTTGGGAAGATAGATTTCAACAGCAGTTACCGTATAAATTATGTAAGATTTATTTTTTAGTAAATATGGGACATATAAATCCTACAATTCAATATTTTATAAATAATTATTACAGATCTATCAAACTTTTAATTATTTTATTTTTCAGTAAGTTATTTTTAGTTTTCAACGCGTTTAATTCCAAGTTATAAAACTAACAAAAATATAAATTTTAAATCATAAATGAATTTTTAAAGAAATAAAATTATTACACTTAAGAAAGGCGTAAGAGCAACAAATACCCGTTAGAAACGTAAAAATTCTTAATTTATTACAAAAAATAGTAATCTACTAGTTACGCTTAATATCCAAATCTCATTTCTAGGTAAAAATAATAATTAAAATATATTTTCTATAATATAAGGAGAATTTAAAAAATGCAAATTTTATTGTAATAAGCCCTCACTGAGAGCTTTTCAACGATATTTCATAAGTGATACTTATTTTCATTGGTTCCAGAGTAACAGCCTAATAAAATTTTATTTAATAAAATAATTGGATCTTACAAGGGTACACATCAGTTTGAATCAGACTTCATCTCTTTTTCTTTTTTTTTCTTTAATCTTTAAAAAAAATTAAATATATTGATTTATTAATAAATAAATTGTTAATCTCTGATTGTAAAAAAAAAAAAAATGTTTACGATAAATAACAATTCATTAATAACAATAAAAACATTTAAAAAATAAATAAAAAAATATTAAAGTTAATAAAATAAAATTTTCATTTAAAAAAATGGTTATATGTATTCTAATAGGTAGACAAGGAAGTCACGTGTTGTTCACATCAGATTAAACAATATAAGGAAACAAGAATATAATTATTTCATTGCAGTTAGGGACTAGCCAATTGTTTATGAAAAAATTAAAAAGGTTTTCAACATTTTTCGGAATATATTTCAAAGCAGTATCTAATTACTGGTAAATATATTAAAAACTTAAATCATTTGAGAAAAAGAGATAAAATTTTAAAGAATTGTAGATTTTAAAATCCTTTTTCGTTTTACATGAAAAATACAACAGTTCATTTTACTTCTTTGACTATAAAGTATAACTACCTAGCTAATAGGTTTATCTCTCTCAACTTAAAGCTATAAAGTCAGAAGCTGAGTAATATAGTTCTATATGATTATTAAAAACAGTTATGGATAGAAAATATACAAAAATAATTATTTTCTAATACAATAATAATATTATAATTAACAATAAAAATAAGGTTTTTATTGCCAGGTCGAATATTCATCATTCTAAAAAGAAAAAATACATATAAATAAATACTACATATGGTCGTTTCATATTTTAACCACAATAAGCCACGAATGTAGTTTCAGTTTCCCTGCAATCAATACCGTGCGTCTACCACACGGGTTACGACTAATTTTGTACTCGTGCATTGGTTCTACTACTATTATTTGCACTAACGTTACTGCTGAAGCACACTTGGATGTAACGAATGGTTCGTAGCATAATGGAAATTGTAATATTCACAGATGCATAAAGGGTTTATATATCAACGTTATATTCATATAGTATTATGTACTTATATTTTTAATATTATAAATTTTATATTAATTCAGGATTTTTATTTTATATAACATTTTCACTTAGATTTATATTAATATATTGATATTTTTAATAACAGTAAAAAGTATTACGTACCTTTTATCAATTCCTTTTACTTATATTGTAATAAATAAAACTAAAAAATCAACTTCATATTTGTTACGTGAAATGTTTCTAAAGGAATATCATGCATCGTGATAAATATGAAATAAGATTATATGTGGAACAGGAAATATATACAGTAACAAATATAACAGTCTTACGTGTTTTTAGAGTAACTGTTATTTATTTATTTTTTTACTGAAAAAAAGTTTATTGTTATTTTTCACTTTGTAAAATTCTACAAGATGAAATAGTTCAATACAAATCGATATATTTTATAAAAAAAAATAAATAAATTTAAGTCATTTAAATAAATTTATCACAAGATGTAAAAAAAAAAAAAAAAATTAGTCACTTCCCACAGAAAAAAAGAAAAATTATATAAGTTCCAAAATCAGAAGATAATACTTTCATTAAGATTTAAGTTCTGATGTGTCAGCAAAGAAAAATTATACGGATCAAATAATGTACTTCAATCTTTAAAAAGATACAATTATTTGAAGTAGGCGCATCAGTTATTGTTATGGATTTTTTCGATAAAAGTAAGCTGTTTTTTCTGGACCACAGAACGTTAACTTTGTAACGTAATATGCTTATCCTTATTATTTCATACTCTACATCACAATTTTCATAAAACTGAAAGCATTAAATAAAATCACCTATCGAAAAATATAAAGAATTTAAGTGATTTAGATATAAAATTAATGTTTTTTTTTTCTAAATCATCTAGTTTTTAAATAATTAAATGTTACAGTAAAATATTAGTTATGCACTGTATTAAAATTTAAAATACGAGAGCAACATATCTTAAAAGAAATTGTAACATTTTATGAGATACATATCCGAGATTAACATATCTCGTATTATTTGAGATATAAAATTGAAACGGATGAAAGAAATGCAAAGATAATATTAGAAGCAAAACAGTAAACGACAGAAAATCATTCATGTAAAAAATTTATTTTTCTTGTATCCAAACATGCATATAGAAATTTTAATATTTTATAAATAATAAATTCTTCAAATATTTCACAGCAGAAAAACGATGGGAAATAAAAAAGGGCGAAATTAATCAAAATAAAAATTTCTGAAATTTTATATAGAAGAATATTAAGAGGAGGGTTGAAATTATTGTAAAACGAAGAGATTTTTTTTTAAATGTGATAACAGGAAAAACAAATCATTATAGAAGAAAAATGTATATGCATATTAATAATATAGTAATCATTAATAAGGCAGGAGACACTACACATCCAAAGCGAGTTAAATTGGTTACAGACGAAACCACTAAAAAATTGACGTCCACTAAAAAATCAGATAAAAATTGCAATATATAAAACGCAATTTAGTAATAAAGGAAGAATGGACTTTTTTCTAGTAAGAAAGAATCTTCACCTTTATTTTCACTTGTCTCACGTTTATCTTACTTTTATATTCACGTGTAAATAAATGTGCTAAAACGTTGTAATAATTTAAAATCTGGCTCACGACACTAGTTCTATTGACGAGAACTGTAATAGTTTTTTCCCCAAACTTTCTTTATTTTGTACATTATTAACTATTCTAAAATTGTAAATTCGAAATTTTTTTTTACACTGTTCGAGTTTTGTTATACTAGTTTCAAAATTATCTCTGACAATAGAAGATTTTCTTTTGTGTAAAAAATTTTCCAGTTAAAGTTAGAATGTTTGAGACATTTTTCTTCTTAATTCAATATTTCAAACATTATAATTATGTAATGTTACTATACAAAGTACATTTTAACTACTATCAATATTAACAACTCCTCATTATGATACAGATTACGTAATATTTATTTTACTTTTTATTTTACAACTGAATTCCCTCTCAGATAATAAATCTATCTATTCATTACTTGAAAATTCCTATATTTTATATGAATCATCTTTTAAATATCTATTAGTTTATATTTCATTAAATAATTATTACCTTTTAGGTAATGTACAAAATTCATTTATTCATCAAGAAATATTTAATAGACCAATTTGCAGAAGGAAGTTTTAAATAAATTATCACAAAAATATAGCCGATATTCATAAAAAAATATATATATAAAATAAAACCTATGATAGGTTTTGCGGATAAATATTTTTAAAGTTTCTGTACGATGTTCTACGTTTCAGAAAAGTGAGCTTAGGTTTATGCAATGTGTTTTACACCATAGACCCAAAAGAGGGTTAAAGTTTAGTGTATGATTTAATTTAAAGTTTGGTTTTATGTACTTTGTCACATATTTACAATTTTTTCGGAGTCTTTTAAAGGTTACACTGCTCTGGGATTTGGAACTTATTTTAGCTACACAGATTCAATTACGTTACTCGTAGTGACTTGTACAATTGTTTATTATTTTATTTTTAACGTTACTTACTCGGGAATAATTAGTGTTTTCAAACTTTTTATTTTATTTTTGTAATGTTTCAGAGAATAAATAACATTTTATAGCTTTATTATGTATTAAATAAATTTAGCGAACACTATTTTTTAATCGACTTCAAAAAAGGAGTTATGTATTCGTCCAGTATATTTACGCATAACGTTTTTCCTATTAATCCAATTGAAAGAAATCTTATTGAAATCGACGCAGCTGCTTTTCTTTGCGGTATTATGATGATGAAAAAAACTTTTTAACATTTTGGCTACGGCCATAGTTTTAAATGCGGCCGATGTAAAAACTTTCAATGGTTACGCAAATGATTTCTCGTTTATTTTTCATCCGAAAAATCTCACAAAATTAGGGTAGGTTAACAAAGAATTGGTGATTCATACG
>JAAAKQ030267639.1:14135-27729 GCA_010016005.3 Zanna intricata | reverse complement strand
AAATTCTTCTACCTCAGTAATCTTTTCTCTTCCTATTTTTATGTTCAGTGGTTCATCTACATTATTTCTACTACATTATTTGAATAACCCACATTAAAATTATTTTTAATCTCGTTTTAAATGGTAAATTCATAGCGAAACAATATTTTGTATTTATTCTGTATTGTATGTTTATTTTAAATATTAACGGTTCTAAAAAATATAATAAAATAGAATAGGCTACTTCCCAATAATAATGTCGTGTAATAAATTATACTTTTATTTAGGGAACAGGCTGGCGCTACATAAATAAAAAGATACACGTCACTGGTAAATTTTTACCGATGACATTTTCGTATTACACGCACCACTGAATTTTACGATACCTTCTTTTAATACTCGCAAGCATTTACGGGAATGAATTTAACCGTAACTAAAGTATTCAAAATATACTTAAGGCTGTACCATAATAAATATCCGTTACGTGTTGAAATAAATTCAAGTATCTCATAAATGCGATAATTTAAACGGTAGGATAAACTGATCTGCGAGATAATTAAATTTACTTATAAACTGTCATAAAAAATATTAATAATTATCCGTTTGTAAAATTTGTAAAATAATGTTATATAGAGTTAATAGGAATCAGGTTTTACTTTTGACGTATTTACAGCTGTGTAAAATAAAAAAAGGAGACTTTTTTCTTTTAAAATAAATAAAAGAAATTGTTCAAAAAATAAAACAATATTCTAAAAACCTGTTATAGCAGTGTTTGTTGCTAAGACACTGAATCAAGACTATAACTTACCGGTATTTCACTACAGTATTCAAGATTAAAAAAAATTTACGCCGCATTATTTGTCAAATTGTATTCGGAATAATTACCGCATTAACTTAATATATAATAATAACAATAGTTGGATTACTTTAATGTGTTCAAATTAAATTTGCAATATTAACTTATAAAAGAATAAATTGTAAGTTCTAAGAAGTTTATATCTAACTCGATCGAATTAAAACAAGTTGATCGATCGAATTAAAAGCACTAATAACTGGTATCATTATTTTGGAACCTGAACACTGATATATTAAATAATTTCTAGATTTATCAGGTTTTCACAGTAATTAACAAAATATGAATGTACCTTAATAAATGTTTGCAGTTTTATCGGGTTAACCTGAAAAAAAAAACTTATACTAAATAAAGTTATGACAAAGTTACAACTTATGATAAATACTGTAACGTTATTACAAAATATATTACATTTTTTATTTGCAAATATAAAAGTAAAATATTTTAAAGATATTATTAAAAAGGACTACAAATTACTTCTTAAAAAATCAATTAATTCCTTTCACTATAAATTAAAAGCTTTCAAACTGATTAGAAAAACTACTAGTTCATATGCTAAAATATCAACAAAAAAATTAATTCTTTGATCCCTAGACTTAATTAAAATCCTTAGTATTAAGGGATGTTTAATTTTATATAAACTAATTATAACGAAATAATTTTTAAAAAAATTTTTTTACCGTTTTGACAGATGAATAAAAATAATTTTAACTTATAATACACACTGTATATACATTTTATAACAAAAGAAACGTTAATATGAAACACGTACTTTTTAAACTAATATTTTAATTCACTTATTTGCACCACGTATTTTCACAGATAAAAGCAAAAAAAAAATAAGTTACTATAGTTATCTGCAGATCAAGTCACATGTGCCATAATCACAGCACGCAGCAGTCTTACTGACTACTGTGCCTGACCAGTACTGGCTAATGGCACTGGCTGCCAGCCGTCTACGTTTTGTGGTTATCTGCTGCTGGTCGAACAACAAAGTCGACGAAGGATCTAGGTCAATACCCCCACCCGCCAGTTTATTTGACATCTCAACCATCCCTCATTTTCTTTAGAGATTGACAGTTGTCAATTTGTTAAATAAACGTTTTTAACACTCAATTAATGCCTAATAATAGTATTATTTCTAACGCGAACTTGGTCTATACTTCTTTTCGATTATTTTTAACTTTCACTAAGGTAATAAATATAATTCGTAATTTAATTAATACGTAAAAATTGAATTTGATTAAATAATCGAATTAACAACATAGCAAAATTTTGCTAAATTAAATTGTTTTAAATATAAATGAATAGTTCATATAAATTAATGTAATGCATTTTAAAAAAACTCAAAAATGTAAAGTAATAAAACATACAAATAAAGTAGTAAAACAGTACAAATAAATTCAGTAAAATAGGACAGATAACTTCAAGAAGTTGCAATGAGTCTTCAGGATATAAAACAGGGAATCAGGTTTTTGTTTGGTGCCAGTAAATAAAAACCATGATTATATTTAATAAATTAAACATTTTTTAATGTTCATAGATTTGATTTTATGACTTGTTAAAAAATAAATCTAAAAAAATAATCATAAATAAAAAACATAGTTTTTTTTTATAAAAAAAAAAATTCACTTGTATCTAACTAAGAATTAAAGGATTTTTTCGCGATACACAATACTTTGGCATAATCACTGGAACCTTGTAATGCTTCCGATCCCATTTTTTTAGTACATGACCTAATAATTCAAAAATTTTTTCACCAATTTATTTAAAATAAAATACTTTTTTTCAATTATTTTTTAACTACGCGTATCAAAAAGTAAAATAATTTTAAAAAAAGCTTAATTCAAGACGTTTTCAGTTTTTCTGAGAATCCTCAGGCGAAGATACTTCTTTGCCTGAGGATAGTTGTTTTTAATAATTACGTACACGCTTATGTATTTTAGTTGTATTTATTTAATATATCGTTGTTGTGGGTTATATCCTAATTAACATAATTATATAATCGACTACAATGATGTATTGGATGAATAAACACAATTCAAATCACACTCATACTTTTCGACCACATCTTTAATAGGCCTCTGCTCAGTTAAAATATCTAATGTGGACACTACATGGCTTCCTTGTACGCCTATTAAATTACATATATTTTTTATTACATTTTTTCTTCTTTTTGTTTGTTATTTATTGCAAAAATTTGTTTACAGTCAGAGGTAAATAATTATTAGTAAATCAATATACTTAAATTTTAAAAAAAGTGATGCCTTCCTCTTGAAGATCCAAATATTTCATAAAATAAAATTTTATTAGGTTATTACTCTATGAAAATAAATACCTCGTGATATATTGTTGAAAAGCTCTCGACGAAGGCTTATTACTGCAATTAAGAAAAAGTGAAAAATCCAATTTTTTTGGATTTTTTTTGGTCCAGTTAATTGCAATCAAAAGGGTACGTACACAGCAAAATATTATATCAGTTCTAAATCCAAAATTTCAACATTTAACGGCTAATCGGATTTGAGTTCTACGAAATAAATACGTACATACATACAGAAGTCACGCCGAAACTAGTCAAAATGGATTCAGGAATGGCCAAAATGGATACTTCCGTTGAAATCAGAAAACCAAAATTTTTCGCAACTACAATACTTCTTTGTATTAAGTACAATACAATAACTTCATCAGACGCCAGTGTGAAAATAGCAGCACTAGTCACTTAGAGTGTTGCAAAGACGTCTGAAAACGTTCTGAATCGGTTTTTTAAAGATTATTATACTGTTTTGTTTAGTGCGTCATTAAAAGAATTTAAATTTCAAATTAAATTCTTTTGACAACTGGAATTAATATAGCAAAGTGATTAAGAAAATTTCTTATACCAAAATATTTTTACTTTTTTTTATACAGTTTAGACAAATTTAAGCTCTCTGCAAACTCATTTAACATGTATTTTTATACATGTTACCAAATATTAGTTAATACCTACAAAATTGTCAGGTTTATTTATTCATAATCTGGACATACTTGTACCACCATTACAACATAAAAATGTTATTGTTGTTATGCATTAAAGTATGCTCTCACTTTTTTCTTTCATTTTAAGGAAAATAATTAAGGAGTTTTCCTTTCTTATATCCATGGAGTATACACTTGTAATTTTTTGTACGATTAATACTCGACGTTTATTAATATGATATATTGTTTTCTGTTCTAAATTAAATATTTTTGAAAGAAATTATAAAAATAATAGATGAAGCATAAATAAATAAATTTCTACATATTTTCAATTCATTTGATTTAGAAATTTATAAATGAAAGGAGGATAAATTTTTTATGCACATGTTTTGTAGAAAATTATTTACTTTAAGTTACAAAAAAGTATGTGGATTTTAGGTTCAAATTATGCAGCTATTCAGTAGAGTTATGCCACTGTTATCACTTACAGTGATAACTGTAGGTATCTTTGCTGTAACTCTTATGTTTGTACTTGTACTCAACAGAAAATTTGTTAAAACTATTTTTGCTAAATTAATATTTTAACAAAATTAATTAATTTTTTGCAATATCTTGCAACAAATTAATACCTAATAAGAAGATGTAGGAAATTGAAAATAAAAGGAATCTACAACAACCAAAGAATACTTTCCAACAACTTTAGCCTGCAGCTCAATACTGGTTAAAATAAAAAAGCACTGGTTATTTCATGTAAGTAGATTACTCTGATTTTGAACCAACTTGCAACAAAGAGATAAATAAAAATTTTAATAAAAATGTATGAGATTAAATGTTTAAACCATATTTTTGTCTCAACTTATTTTAATACAACATGGAATTTTTGGAAAATGCTTCTCCTTTAATGTCATGCTAATGATCATCACCCATATAAAATCTCCATCTACCACACTCAACTAAACTAAAATATATAACTCTATCATTATTATAATTTCACCTAACTGTGCAGTTTACTGAAGCAACAAGACCATCACAGAAATTTCTCTAAAAAAAGTCACTTAAGTCAGCTCATTTGATAATATGGATACATACAAGAAGATACATCTACAACATAAACTCCTTAAATGATGAAAGGTGTAAAGTAAAACACTATCATCACATCAGATTGAAAAACTATCTAAACTAAGCTTATCTGAGTAAAAGGATTAAGGTAAAGTTGTTGTCTATCTCCATCCTTGTTTAATAAATATCCAGGAATTTTTTCTGAAAAAGTTCCAGAAGAGGAAGAAGAAATCAGTGTAAGAAGAGATAAAAGAAATTGTGTAAGTTTTGAAGATGACTTGGTGTTTTTTTAAAAAGAAGCACAGTGAGCTGATGAATTGAAGAAACATAAAAAACAAAGAATTGAAGAGTATACATTGCTGGTATTTAATACCATTTTTCAAAAGCAAAACAATAAATAAAAATAAGAACAGTAAAAAGTAAGAAAACATTTAACAGAAAGAAATGATTATTAATATGGAGTTTAATTTAACAAACATCTCATGAAGTATTATCTTTAGATTTGAACTTTTTAAAGTTTGTGATAATGGACGCTAGGAAAAAAAAATCTGCTTTAGGGATTTGAAGTGAAGGTGTTAGGAGAAACCTAAATGGAGAGAAAGGTCCACTGGGCTGGTCTAGTGGTTAATGTTAGCCATGTGCTGTACGTCTGTCCCCAGTATGAGTTTGTGCGTGACAAAGTGGTTAGAGAACTTGAGAGATTGCACTCGGGCTTTGATTTAAGGGTCAATTGGAAGACCCGGGCTGAGTGGCAGGTAGTTGCTAGCTTCCTGCGGACCATTGCATCTTCCAGGGTTGCAGAAGGAGTGTAGAAGGTAGCAGTCTGGGTGGCTAGGGTTCCGGCTTGTCCAGTTATGTGGCTGGACATAGGCAATTTTGGCGACGAGCCACGGTTATTTTCTTAATACTGAGTTTGCATTATGGTATAGCTCTGGCAGGACAGTGACTGCCTTTTAGGTTTGTGCTGCTTTGCGGAGCATCGGTAGGAATATCAGGCTTGGCATTGCCGGGGTCGGTTCATTTGTGCGGGCGACCTTGGTGGTGATGTGTCTGATGTGGACTATGATGTAGCGGGAAGAGAATGTCACATGAACGTAGTTCTCTGGGAGGTATTAGCCTCTGTTTTGTGAATGCATGTTGCATGTGTAATTTTGTTGTAGGTCAAGATTTTGATGCTGCGAGCAGCGTTTTGAGTGGGAATTTGATCTCCAATCAATTTGATCGTTGCATATATGGCATTCAAAGTCACATAGGTAGTTAGATTGATTTAGAGTAGGCATGAGGTTTCGCGCTTCCAAGCTGCAGCTATATAGTTTTAGGGATATGTGTAGGTCGACCTAAGTCTACGGTGAAGGCGTTTGCTGCTGAGGTTTCTTACTGTGATGGTAAATGTCAATCATGGCATTTGCATCGGGGTCATACCGACCGAGGCCTGGCTGATGACTGAGATATCAGTCTCAGACTGAGTAATCAGTACGAAGGTCAATAAGACGACTTCCGGTAAAGCCCCTCAGGGCAAGGACGGGAGGGGTGGTATGGTGACCGGAATCGTCACTTGGTGGGTGCCTTCCCCTACGAAGGTTGGGATGGTCTAGTGGTTAAAGTGACATCACAAATCAGCTAATTTTGAAGTCGAGAGTTTTAAGGTTCAAATCCTGGATTTGAATACTAGATCGTGAATACCAGTGTTCTTTGGCGGTTGGGTTTCAACTAATCACAAATCTTAGGGATGGTTGATCTGAGATTTTACAAGACTACACTTCATTCACATTCCTACATATCTTTATTTGTCCTCTATAGTAATTACTTACGGTAGTTCCAGAGGCTAAACATAAAGAGCGAGAGAGAGAAATGGAGAGACAAAATAAGAGTTAAAAAATACAATGAGCGTGAATAGGAACTTAAGCATAACTTAAAAAATTCATAGTAGAAAATTTGAGTGACTGGTACAAATTATGATTAATGTATCCCATTTTCAATACATATATATATATATATATATATATATAACATTAGATATCTATATATATCCCTTATGAAATAATAGTACATATAATTATGAGTTTATTAAAACACTGCTAGAAGTAACAGTAGAAGGTACAAGCATGAAATAAGGAAAACAAATTAAAGATGATCTAAAGAAAATGGGAATTATCAGAAATTTACAGCTTTACTTAGAGATAGAGGAGAAGAGCAATGCACATCTCAATCTCCATAGGGGAAGACACCCACCTTATGATGACTCCGGTTGCCACACTACCCTCCCCTTGTTCCTAACCCTGATGGGATTTAACAGGAGTAGTTTTATTGACCCTCTAACTAATTACATATCATAGTCATCGGCCACGCCTCATTTGGGATGCCACTGATGCAAATGCCTTGGTAGACATTTACACCAGTGATTACTGACTCAGCCTTTGCTTTCATTGTAGGCTTCTTTAAGACATCTTCTCAATATGTCTTACTCATTGCCCTCTGAATAGCTAATCGTGGAAGCAGGAACCCCACGCCTAAATCACTACAACAAACTAGCTATTAGTTACTGTAAATGTCTCATTCATTATTGGTAATTACAATTAACAAGCACACCAGAAAACTGTTGATAACAACAATGACAATTTAGACCTAGTATCCTTATTGATCTCAATCAATGATATTGAATTTTAAACTTAGCCAGTTTAACTCAATCACTTCAAGACATTTACTTTTATCACATCATCTGCCCTCGTCAAGATGGACCTACACCTCACAGCTGCATGGGAACCAAGCCCTCGAATAGCTACGGACAAGGTGAAAGAGACCTGTTTCAGGGTAGATAAGCTTATCATGATGAAATATATTCAGCTTGTACAACCTTTATTCCCTCAGCCTTTTAAATGTTAAATGTAAATCCTTTTAATGGGACTCATCCAAAATATAAAAGCAAAATGAAAAATTATTTAAAACTTTATTAAAAAAAAAATCTTATGTAGACAATACATGACTTCCTTGTACGCCTATTAAATTACATATACATATATATTTAACATTAAAAGTACATAAAATTTTATTTCATTAATAACTTCTAATATATCTTCATACATTTTTTTTGTTGTTATTATTGAATTATTATTTATCAACATTTTTTACAATCAGAGTTTATTAACTATTAATAAATCAATATATTTAAATTTAAAAAAAAAAAAAAAAAAAAGGTAAAAAAGGAAAAGGAGATTTTGACTCTTATAAGGGTACCCATCAGTACCCTTGTAAGAGCCAAATATTTCATTAATTAAAATTTTATTTGGCTAATACTCTGGAACCAACGAAAATAAGTACCACTTATGATATATCGTTGAAAAGGTCTCAATGAAGGCTTATTACTGCAGTTAAGAAAAATCCAAAATCCAAATGTTTTTGAGTTTGGGCTTTTAAGAACACTTTTGGTTCAGCTGATTGCAATCAAAAGGGGAGGTGCACAACTAGATGTTCATCAGTTCTATATCCAAAATTTCAACATTGTAAGGTTAATCGTTTTTGAGTTGTGCGAGATTTGTATACTTATATTTTGTACTTCATACAACGAAGTATTGTACAAACTACAAGGAAGTAATAATAACTAATATAGATATATATATATATTTATTATAAAACAAAGTACAGTCACATCTTCAAGTATGAATTCATAATCCACTATCTTCTCTGCTGCACTGTTTTCAGTATTTTTTCATTTATTGCTTCAATGCTAATTCATTTTTAAAGATCTGTATTGTTATAAGTATTCCCAAAAGCAAAATAACATTTTTAAGTGTATTTTCTAATAGAACAAATAATTAATCTGTATTTTCCATGAGTTAAATAATGATAAAAAGAAAACCTTACCAGTTCAAATTTATGAACATGTTACAAAATTCAAGTAATGATCCACCGGAATGAATTCAAGGAATGATCCACAAAAATTGCTTGAATTTTTGTGGAAAACCACAAAAATTATGATCTGTTTAAAATGAAATGGAATAAAGATTGACTAACAGTTAATTTAAAAATAGGTTTATGTTTCTTCTTTAGAAAGATATTACACTTTTGGTAAAAAATTTATGAGTTTTTAATCAGTATTTGTAAAGGCTTGTGAAAGTTATTCCATCATCCAAAGAAATTAATGGTAAAATCTGTTTGATATTGTTACTCCAAATATAAAACATTATTCTTTTACTATTGTTTATTAAATTTTATAACAAAAATCTTCAAAAAAATAATAGAGATATGACTTCGATATCTTATTTTGTAAATTTAAATAAAGGACCTAGAAAAAAGGGGGTACAAGTACCAAAAACTACTTTTCAAGAAAATCAAGTTTAAGTTTAGTGGAAAAATTTTATTCTATGTAAAAACATTAAGAGTGAAAATTATACATTCTCTATTTACAAAGGTTTTTAAAATCAGGTTATAGATCCCTGTTTGGATATAACTCATATTGTGTCTTTTATTAACCATTTAGTAATAAGAACTCTCCCCTTATCCTGCAAATGAAAAAGGAGCTGCAATAAAGCTAACTAAAATCAAATATTGTATTTTTATTATAAACAAGTAAATTAAGTCAGAACTCAAGCAACATCAATGGCTTCTTGCAATACTATTGTAGTCTGAGTCAGTGTCATAAATATTGCCCACTTCAGTTTTTTCCTTCATTTAAAACATTAGCCTCAGCAGTCATCTATTATTCAGTTCTTCTTTGTGAGGTTTGCCTTCTAGTTTACACTACTACTTGTACATCCACGGGAGGTGATTTAAGGGTGGTATAAAAGGCAAAAGGTTTATGAGATCTTTATATTTTGCATCTTTGATTTTAATTTTTCCTTTTTAGAGGTCAAAGAGGACAGTGCATTAAGAAATTTTCCTATTATATTGGAATTAATGTTGCACTTTAAGAACAGCATGTTTCATTGAATATTCTTTTGTAGAAAAACATCCATGATTACTCTTTTTATACCAATATCAATGCATGCTTCATTTCCAACAATTGGTTTAACATAAAGGTGTAGTCAAGAGCGTCTTGACTACACCTTGGGAGTCATCATGACAAGCCTTCCTCTTTTGTACATGTCATCAAGAATTTCTGTTACTTTTGGTAAAAATCTGTGCCTAGTGTTCTGGAACAAACACTTCTCTTTCTTCATTCTTTCTTGTATTTTCAATGGTAGTGAAATCACAATTATAATCATTATAAGAATGTCTTGGTAGGAGAAACTTGTGCTCTACAGTCTTGTCAACATACATCCAGAATTAGTTTATAAATGGTTCTTATTCTGTGTCGCCATAAATATCACTGAAGAGTATCTAAATGTAAAAGGCAATGAATTAATATATTAACAAATAAGATATGATTTTCTCACACCCCCTCATTCCATAAAAAATTGATCTGCATTTCCTGTAGCAGGGTTTGTACACATAAGATCTATGTTCAGAGAGTAAACGAGGCCATTCAGAACATTTTTAATTATGCCCCAACAGAGATATTTAGTAATGGCAGCAATGTGTCCTGCATAACCTCTTGTGTAACTTAGGATTGGGAGAAACGAATAATGATTCAAATCACACAAATCAGTTAGTTGTCAAGATTAGGATCACTGAATCGATTCATACGAATCTCTGTTTCTTCTTAATTTTGACTTCGAATATAATGAGACGACTAATGAAAGAGTATTTTTATAAATCACTGCTATGCGATGTCAAAAGATCTTGACAGCCAGTTGTCTTATCAGCATATTGTATTAGTTTATATATTAATTTTGTTTCTCGCCGGCCTCCGTGGCTAAGTGGTAGCGTTTTAGCCTTTCATCCAGAGGTCCTGGGTTCAAATCCCGGTCAGGCATAGCATTTTCACACATGCTACAATTCATTCATTCATTCATCCTCTGAAGATATACCTAAACGGTGGTTCCGGAGATTAAACAAAAATTTTGTTTCTCATTGCTCAAGTAGTTGTCAGAATGGGTCAGATCCATAACCATGGACATATAAGTTCGAATCCAATTTCATAGACTTGTATTTCTTTTTACTTATTTTTTATTTAAATATATTGATTTATTTATAATTAAAAACCTCTGTTAAAATTTTTGAATTAAAATGGAAAGTACATAAAATTTTATTTCACCAACAACTTCTGATTTTTTTTTCATACTTTTTTTTTATTGTTATTACTGAATTATGTATTGTAAATTTCTTTTTGCAATCAGAAGTTAATAATTATTAATAAATCAATATATTTAAATTTAAAAAAAAGTTTAAAAAATTATGTATATGAAGTCAGATTCAAACCGATGTGTCTTTCCCTTGAAATATTTCATTAATTAAAATTTAATTTGGCTATAACTCTGGAACTAATGAAAATAAGAACCACTTGATATATATTGTTAAAAAGCTCTAAATGAAGGCCCTAAAATTCAAATGTTTTGGATTTTTGATACAGTCAATTATAATCAAAAGGGGAGGTGCACAGCTAGATGTTACAACAGTCCTAAATCCAAAATTTCAACATTCTTCAGCTAATCGTTTTTGAGTTATGCGAGATATATATGAACATATATACATATGAACGTATACGCCGAAAGTTGTCAAAATGAATACAGGTTGGTTAAAATGTATATTTCCGTTGTAAGCTGAAAACCTAAATTTTCTGCCAATACAATATTCATACAAGGAAGTAAGAATGTCATGATATTCTTATCCAGCTAATGTTACAAAATAATGCAATAATTTCATTTTAAAAAATCGCTGTGTATCGTAAGCAATACACAAATGTTGACTAATGATCTATTTAACTTTCTTTCTTTTTCTGTTTAGTCTCCGGAACTATCGTAAGGTATTATTTCAGAGAATGAATAAGGATGATATATATATATATATGTTTTTGAATGAAGTATAGTCTTTTACAATCTCTGGTTGACCACTCCTGAGAAGTGTGGTTAAATGAAACCCAACCACCAAAGAACACCGGTATCCACGATCTAGTATTCAAATCCATATAAAAGTAACTTCCTTTACTAGGATTTGAATCTTAGAACTCTGGTCTTCAAAATCAGCTTTTTTGCGATGACGAGTTTACTTACTAGACCAACCTGGTGGATTGAGATCAACTCCCAAAAATGTTCCATAT
The DNA here is from genome assembly GCA_010016005.3 of Zanna intricata. Taxonomy (NCBI): domain Eukaryota; kingdom Metazoa; phylum Arthropoda; class Insecta; order Hemiptera; family Fulgoridae; genus Zanna; species Zanna intricata. The sequence goes on along the minus strand of JAAAKQ030267639.1, from coordinate 15,748 downwards.
AGTAAGTAATACATTAATCATTCAGGATTCTATTAATTTATTGTTGGTTTATAACAAACTAAAAATATTGTTTGAGTTATTTTGAATTCATGGTCAACATCAGTGCTCCAAAATTTTAAAGCTTTTCCCGTGACGTTGAACAATTTTGCTTCCTCTATCTCTGAAGTGTTTCTCCCAGTGCAATATTAAAAAGTAGTGAAGATCTGCCATACTTCTAGCCAACTCCAATTTATTTTGATCTTAATTTCAGATTACTACACATTTCAAATTAACTTTTCTGGCATTCCAAACTTTTTCTTTTTTTCCAGCCATAGTATGCTTGGCTGAACTGTATCTATGAATAGTAACACTACTAAAGTTTCAGTATTTTGCTATTGATTACTACAGGACAAATACGAGGTCTGTAAATAAAGTAATGAAACTGGTTCAGAGAAATTTTTTATTTACAATCAAATTATACACAAGACTCAATCATCTTTCAGATAGTTCACTTGGTTAACCACACAATGCTTCAAATGTTTTTCCCAGGCTTTATAGCAGTGTTGGAACTCAGAAACTGGAATATCCTTCAAATGGTCGGTTACATTTTTTTAAATGTTTTCTACTGTTCCAAAATTGTTATCATTTGAGGCGTTTTTTTTTTTAGTAAGAAACAGGAAAAAGTCACAGAGACTCAAGTCAAGTGAATAAGATGGTTAAGGAACTACAGGAATGTTTTTCTTTACCAAAAAATCATTATCTGAGAGTGCAGTGTGACAAAGTGCAATCACATGATGCGGCATCCAGTTGTCTTTGATGGCTGGTCTCATGTGAGCAATTCTTTACCACAGTCTTTGAAGAATTTCTCGGTAAACATATTGATTAACAGTCTGCTCAGTAGGGAAAAACTCCTTATGAACAATTACTATCAAAGAAACAAATTAGCATGGATTTGATTTGCTCATTTTTGCTTTTTGGGACATGGCGAGTTAGAAGTGTCACACTCCCTGCTCTGGAGTTTTGTTTCTGGGTTGTACTTAAATATTCAAAATTCATCACCAATAATAACACTTTTAGAAAATCAGAATCAGCTTCAATTCTCCCTAGAAGATCGTGCACACTTCTATCCTGTTGTTTTTCTGTTCAACAGTGAAGTTTTTTGGGACCAATTATGTACAACTTTTTTAATGTCAAATTTGTTTGTCAACATTTGATGGACTTGGTATGGTTCAAATTCAATTGTTCTACAATCATTCTGACAGTTAATCGCTGGTCATACCGAATTAAATCTCTAATTCACTCAATACTATCATCACTTTTTGATGTTAACGATCTTCCAGAGCATGGATTGTCCACAACTGATTCCTGGTCATCTGAAAATGCTTTAAACCATCTAAAAACCTGAGCTCGTGACACAGTGACATCAAAACTTGATCGGCTAGTCTTGCTCATAATTAATACCACTCATTTTTGTGACGCACAACAAACACTTGTTTCATGAAAAGTTTGTTTACATATCAAATGGCAAAAATAGACTAAAAATAGTTTAATACTAACTTTACAGTGCTGCCAAAAACAAAAATTAGTCTCTTTACTTTATTTACAGCCCTCATATGTAGTCATTCGTAGATTTT
>JAAAKQ030267639.1:3831-14035 GCA_010016005.3 Zanna intricata | reverse complement strand
TTTACAGTGCTGCCAAAAACAAAAATTAGTCTCTTTACTTTATTTACAGCCCTCATATGTAGTCATTCGTAGATTTTTTTCATAAAACCTGCTTAATGTTCCGCCCTGCAGTAATTCTATATAACATTTCAAGAGTTATCATTGAAAAAAATTACAGTGTTATTAAAAGACAAATCCTTTTATTAAAAGGCAATCTTGTTATCTCTCTTCTTTTTATGGATGGAGATAATGACTACTTCCTTCTATTCTTCAGGGATGAATTCTTTGTTCCACTTTTTCTAATAAATTATTGGATTTGCTTTACAGTATTTTTTCTTCTGATTTTAAATCTACATTATCATTCATCTGTTTTTCCCTCTACTTACTCTTCCAGTGGACTCAAAAGCTTTATAGAACAAGGTGTTTTTAAAGTAAGGTCAGTTTTGAATTTAACATCTATTTACGCGAAGTAAACAGATGGTGCTTGCATAATTCAGTTACTTCAACCAATAGTTAAGTAATTTTGTTGTTAGTTGCTGATATTTACCCATTTGTTTTGAGTACTAATAATTTGCGATCCCGTCAAATTTGAAGAGGAGTAATCCGATATCTTTGATGACAAAAAAAAAACAATTCTGTGGATGAAATTCAAAGGCAAATTTGACATTTATGGGCTCAATATTACAAATGATACTAAAGAGTAAAAAAGTTGAGATAACTTGTGAAAACTAGTGCTTTACTGTATCACAATTTTCTTCGATTTATGGAGTTTTGAGTGAAAAATCATATGCCAGATGAGTACTGAAAATGTTAACCAATACATATAAGGAAGTAATGTTGAAAGGTAGCTCCAGCTGCCCCTGGGATGGTTAATGAATTTGAAAAAAATACACACGAAGAATGAAGGTGATGAATTATTTGATCACATTGTTACTGGAGATAAAATCTGAATTTATCGGAATTCAAGAGAATGCAGTAGTCAATGTAAATTGACTACTGCATTAATACCTGAATGCATCCATCTTGATCCATCGATCAAGATGGATATCTTGATATCCATCTTGATCGAAGAAGTTTGAACAAGAGCATTCAGTGAAGAAGGTTATGGCTTTTTTTTGGGGACAAAAAGCATGTCTTGGTGAATTTAGTGATATGTATTGGGAAACATTAAAAAATCTTAGAAGGCTGTGAAAAATGAACAACGTGGTGTACTATCCTGTGTGGGATCTACGTATGAATGACAATGCCCAATCAAAAACAAACATCTTAACATAGCTCTGACTTGGCTTTCAACAATTATTTTCTTCACCTTAAACAGTGACTTGAATCACTAAGTTTGATGTTACTGCGTAAATTAAATCACTAGTGGCAAAATTTTTGAAGAGGGAATGAAGAAGCTAGTGAAACGCTATAAAAAATAATTTGAAAACTTTCCTAATACATTTAAATACTTACGGATTCCTAGTGATTTTTTTACTTTCTATCCATGGAGAAAATTGTAAATGTATTCTTTTAAAATCAGCATGCATTGGGAGGTTGGTCATTACCTAACCTGCTTGATTTTTCACTCAATATTTTTATGGTGTAACTTGTTTTAATGATCTTAATAAACAACAGAAATATCTTGAATATTTTTTCAAATTCACTTGTTAATTTATGTATTTTATTTTTCTCTTACATGTCTTATGAGTTTGTTTGAGTTTTCAGTCTTCACTGACATTCTTTCCTTAACATTTTATTACTTTTTTGCAATAAAATATTAAAATAATAATATAAATTTTTTGGTCTTTTTAAATAAATCATGCATATTCACCATCCTAATATTCATCCACTTCTTTTTTGGGCTCTACTGAATGTAAAATGATTTATAAACTTCTCAATTCTTAGTCCCTTTTTAGTGCTTAAAATTTTTTACTGCTGGAATTTCTATTATCTCTTTTTCTTGTCTGCATATGATTTCTGACTAGATTAAATTACAACATTATTGTCAGATTCATTCTGTTGAGTTTTTGACAAGTCCATATTTCATTAAAATGTGGTTAATTTGGTTCTCAGTTTCATTTCTACAAACTGTGATATTCTTTCAACACTTCTACCATCCAATCTTACAATTTGTCTCTCTTATGATTTTAAGATTATACTAAGGAGCTTGTTCAATTCCTTTTTTTGCAGTTTATAATATTTTTTTTTTCAACTTGCTTCTAATTCTAAAATTAAACTCTTTCATTTCTTGGTACAAATTTTTCATAGAACATTTCTCCTACTTGTAATCAATTCCCAACTCCTCTCCTTAATAGCCTCCCAGTTCTGAATACATTATAACAGAAAATTGAGTTGCAGTCACTTTCCTGTAATAAGGCTGTAGAACCCAGATCCATTTCACTATGATTAAGTCAACATGAAAGTTTATCATTGGCTACTGGAATTATCAGGTTTTATTTGATTATTTTTTGTACTATAAGGTGATGACCAATCAGTTAATTTTTTTCTCATAATTTTATAGTTTTGTCATATTCTGTTTATTTCCATGGATTTGTATTTTTTGGTGCTTCAGAATGAGAATTTTTTGAAGGTCAAATTTTAACCTATGCTCAACTATTTTACACGGTCTTGAAGACCTAGCTCTAACCTACATCATCAGTGACTTTCAGCTGATGTGTTTTCCCCAATTCTTTTATTAGCATTATATGCATATGCCTAATAAAAAAAGTAGCCTTTTCTTATGGGAAATGACGACAAATGTGTATAATGGGTGAAATACAGGAAGGAGAGCTGACACAGAAAGATGAAATCTGTTAGTATCAGATATTGTAAATAGTAACAGAGATATAAATCTTAAGATCTATATCTTAAGTTTAGGAAACTTCTTTAAAATTTAACAGATAAGAATAAATTTTATAAAACAAGAAAAATATGAAGAAAAGAAATATAGACTATAAATTTGTGTTATAGGATGATGTTAAGAATTTGGCGAGTCTATAAAATTTGAAATGAACATGGCTTAATACAAACAGGAAAGGAGGGTTAAAAATTTTAGAAAAAGACTAAAAACTATAAATGAAACAAATAATCGAGAATGTAATAAGTAAGTCACGGTTAAAAGATTAGCACAGACCGGAAAGGAATAGAGAAAAGCATCAAACAAATTAAGCAACTGACCCAAAATGAGACTATTGCAACCACTTTCATTAATAAGAGTAGTGAATTAGCAACAGCATGAAATGAACGGAACACTTGCACGGCAACGAGATTTGAGATGGTAAGAGTTGGTGATAGCGAAGCGATTAACATATTTTTATTAAGTAATTTCAACTGTTCTACTTTAGGGCTGAAGAACTTAAAATATTAAGAGCTTTATTATGAAGAACAAAGTACTTAACATTTAAATTGATAAAAAAACTTGACTACTGATATCATGTAAGAATTAATAATTTAAGTTATTTGATAAAAAAATTTAAGTGAATTTTAACCCTATAAAAGAAACAGACAGAAATAAGAGTAATAAAAAAAAAGAAGAATATAAAAGCTTAGCTAAACATACCGATGTTCATGTACTACCGATGTAGTTTCCGATGTTCATATTCACTTGACAACATACATTTATAATGTAACAGAAAACTATAATCACTAAAACCAAATTATTAAACACATTAATAATCATAGTTCTTCAAATTTCTTGCATCAGGAAAGGACTTCTTGACAAAAACTTTCTTCCTAATGGAAGGAAAAAAAACAACAAATTTAGTGTAATTATTTTATTTCACCTTTGGCTAAATTTAATAAAGAAATGTACAAAAATTGACAAAAATGTTTGTTTTAGATTAAAAATGTCAAAAATATATTATTTGTTTAGTTTGTTACTTTTTTGTTTTGTTTGAAATTAAAGCGAGCAAAGAAGATTGATTATTTCTATATATATAAATATATTTTTAATATATATTTTTCTTTATAACTAAAGAGGCCTAAGTATAACTAACATGGAATGTACAAGTAATATTACAAAGGATATATTATAAAGATGTTATATCAAATTTAAAATGAACCTATATAAATTTAACAGTATTATAAAGATAAATAAAATAAACCAATTTACTACAAAGGCAACCAATAAAAAAAAGAAACTTTCTTGGAAAGTGTAATATAATACTTTGTTCGATATCAAAGTATAAAAATAGCTAGCCAAAAAAAAGGTTATATATAAAAAATTAAAATAAGAAAGTTTGTATAAATTTAAAGAGAACCAGTAAAAAAAGTAAAAATATATTTTATACACATGTACACTTAATAAAATTGTTGACAAAACAAAAGTACAATCGACAGAGCTGCACAAAATATAATACTATAACAATATTTATTTGTTTTACACAAATAACTGAGATCTTAACAAACACAGAGGAAGCAACTAATTTATTTAATAAATTTTTAATAAAAAAAAAATCAAAATTTTAAGTATCAGCAATACAACTTCAGGATGCATAAATTATACACGTATCAAATATCCCGATTAAATAAATATATATGCACTTAAAAAAATAAAAATAATAAATTGATATAATCTAAAAAGCATAAAAATCTAGTAGAAAACATAGCTAACTAAATGTCACATTTTTATTACACTGATTTTTTTTTTTTTTGGCTTAAGTGAGAGATTTTTTATGGCTGAATGCCCTTACTTATGAGAAACCGCTAGATGAGGCTAGTAGCATTTAATATGAATGGATCATCAACTATTCATTTACTAATCGATTAACTTTGGTATTAAAATGGAAATTGATATACAAATTTGGATAAGCTGCCAACTAGAAAATTTGCAACATAGAAAGTTCTTACCAGACTAAAAAAAATATAATGTGTTAACAGGTGGTAATGATGTAAAATAAAACAGATAAATTAAATATTGATTTCTAATCGGTTATAGAAAGAATCAATACTCATTATTCAAAACTCACATATTTCAATACTTTTCTCACTAATTACAATCAGAAGGCATTGTATTTATATAATAGCAAATAATAAATTCCAGTACATCCACTGATAAAATAAAAAATCAGTAAATATACCATTTTCTATAAAACTTAACATTAACTGATAAATATTAGTTACTTGTTATATCAAGAATATATAAATATTACTGATACTTTTTAATTATTAATTAGAAAATAATTAAACATCAAATTACCACAGCGACTGTACACTAGAGTAATATAGATAAACAAAGATTCGCTGGCATCTGGTCAAATTATTAGTTTACATAGTTTAAATAGCTCAGCTGCCGTACTTTCTTAAATCATCTATATTACTGGAAAAAATACACAATTTCTTTTAATAAAGCTGAAGGTGATTATACAATATTATTAATTATTTCAGCGGTACAGTATACGTCACAAATCCAGGTATGCCTTCTTCACGTAAGGCACTTGTGCTATCAACCTGCAGATGCAAACCATATAACACCTAATTAATATTAAAAAAATTATTTATAGTATAAAAAGCTTACACTAATAATTAATATATAATTCTTTTTAATAATTATAATATATAATAATTTGTACAATAAATTAAACAAATATATATAATAAAACAAATATAAATAGATCAACTAAGTTTTTTAACTTAAAAATAACTGAAAATAATTAACTACTTAAAAAATACAAAAGTAGAAAAAAAAGTGAAATTTAATTCTTTGATACTAAGTATTTTTTTATTTTTTTTTTTTACACGAATCCAACATATAAAATATTTAATATTATCATATACCATTATAAAAATGCTAGAATTAGAATAATAATAATAATTATAATAAAAACTGTTAACAAGCTAGCAACATATGATATAAAACTTTTTTTTTTTTTTTTTTTAGTAATAATATAATATGAATCTGTTTAATTTTTATAAATCTAAATAAACTCAATTATAATAAAAAGCAGGAGAGGTTTACAAACATTCTTTTACTTTACCCTGTCACGCCTCCACCTTCTGTTTTTTATTTTTATTTTATTTATGTACAACTGATTTACTATTATGTTACTGTAAATAAAAATCATTATTAATATTTATATTCTTTTAATGTGCAAATAAAAAAAAAATAAATAAAAGCCCATTACTAATTTGTTAACAGGTGCATTATTTATAATAATACTGCAGTAAATCGGTAAAAATAAACTTGCTCTAAAGTGTTTTAATGTGGATATGTACAAACAACACTTTCCTTAAATCACTACAAGACACTAACTTGTGTTTTATATATATATATAAATTGAGAATATCTTAGATTTCACTTTATACATCACTTTATCAATAGATGAAATATTTTAAAATTATTGAGGGGCTGATTTTAAAACAGAAAAAAATCTTAAATATATGAATATTCATTTCCTCAAAAGAAACTCCAGATTTGAACATTAGCAATTAACACAGTCTCTTTGTTCTGAATTGCTAATCTCACCAGCTATAACTGATATAGTGCTAAATGTACCTTAATAGTGTTTGTATAATTTGTCTAATATTTTCAAATAGTAACTATAAAAAGTACACGTACATAAAGTCAAACAATCATTACTATCTGTACAAATACAACTGGTAAAAATTCATGTATAACTTAAAATTATGCCAGAAATATCATACGATAATTACAAGGTACTTTTATAATATAAGAAAAAACACCGGTTTACAAAAATAAATATAAAATTAGTAATGGGTTTTTAATAACGTACAGAAAAACAGAATATAATTAAAGTCAATTTTTAAAAAATAATCAGCATCAATCTAATGCGATAAAAAAAGCATATAAAGCATGTGCAAAAAAACCCTCCAATGTATAATAATGATACTGATCATTGATAATCATAATAACGACAACACAGTGACTGTACAATAACAAAGAGCAGGCGTAGAAAGATTACACGTAACAAATCGTTAACAACTATAATAATAACTAATAACCTATAAAATGTGCTATCACACACGCAATGTGCGAGAAGAACGAGAACAAGACAAAGCGTGCAATATTAATCTTTCTAAAAAAAAAAAAAAATCTGTGAAGAATGACAAAACATTCTTCACAACTAATAATGTATTTATATATATAATTTTTTTTTTCTTAAAAAAAAAAGCACCACACACAAATTTACGCTTTTGTTATCATTTGATCTTCTCAACATTTCGCTGTAAAATTGTATAATCTCATTATTAAACATTTAAATTTATAACAAAAATTATTTTTGCAATTGATAAATGCATTTATACTTTATCGCCTTCACATTATAGAGTAATATTAAATGAAAAAAGTTAAGATAAATAAATATGTATTAAGGGCTGTTACAACTTATTAGAAATAATTTACAAAGATATATGTTAAATGAATATGAAATCAAAAAATAAATGGATGAAAGTATGAAATAATAATAATTATGAAACAGCAAAAAATTTAACTTTTAACAAAATTAACTGACTTACATATTAAAGCTGCATTAATTATCTTAAAATAAAAATTTACATAAAAAAAGAAAATTTAAATAAGAATAATTTTCCAGTTCTTACTATTAGTTACAGCTGCAACACCATGCATGTGTTTGAATTTATGATATTTAAAAGTATGTTCATTATGCTAGGACATGCTTTCAACCACTGCAGTAACATATTTATGATTTATTACTAACCAAGCTGATCCTGACCATATTGAATTAATAATACTGCTGATACTGAATGTATAATATATAAAAAAAGCAATCAAATTAATTTTCTACATTTGAAATAAATAAAGTGTACAATACAGCAGAATTTAAAAATTACAAAAAATAAACATAAAAATTATAATTAATATTTTCAAGTTATGATTCCGATTTACCGAATAAATAGAATCAAATTATAAGATTGAAAAAAATAATAAAGCTTTATAAACAGGATAATTGTTTACACAAAACAATTTTGATTTCATTTCAAACACATTAATTAACAAGTACTGTCACAACAGGTACAAAGTAGCACACTATTACCAACCTCTTAAATTCTGATAATTCATTAATTATCAGATGAAGAGATATAAAGATTGAAATAAATAAAAAAAAGAATAATTTAGAAAAGTTTATATTATTAACTATCCTAATTTTTTTTACAATGAACATTAAAACACATAAAAAAAACATTAAACACATACATGCGGACTAAATACGTAGAAAATTTAAACACAATTGTATCAACCTCAACCTCTAATGTTTACTTCAATCCTCTTTTAAAATATACTAAAAATAAACAATATTTAGATACAGATATAAAATTTTTAATTAAATATAATATTTATTCATATTGCAATAATTGAGAAAATTATTGCAACAATAAGTAGTTAGAACTCAAAATTGCAGTTCACATATAGACGTTACGTCTGCAGATCAAGCTAAATTTTAATAATTAAATACAAAATTTTTGAAAGAAATTTATTTCTTTTTAAAAGAAAAATGAAGAAAATTACAAAAAAAAAATACACAAAAAGTAAACTAACATTAATATTGAAAACAATACTTATAAAGTATTGTAAGTATAGTATTATACATTTTTGGCATAGACATAACCAGTCGTCTTTTATTATAAAAAAGTAAAAAATAGATTGTTTATTTTAATATTTACATTAAGTAAACATTTATTATTTGAAGGACACAACTACCACTCGGTAGAAATACATTAAGTAATAGAAATGAGAACTAATAAATTTAGTAATAATTAATATTTTTTATTAGTTTCAAAGAAATGAGCAATTAAACAAGAAAAAGTATTAGCTAATGCTAAATTCACACAAAAAATTATCAAATTATTTTTATGCACTATTATCACAGTATTTAACTTTTATGCATTTTTTAACATTCTCGTTTTTCTTTTCTTAATTTTTAAGTGTGCTCAGTAGAGCATTACAATCTTTAAAATACTGTAAATAAATATAAACTGATTAGAATTCAATTAATTCCACTCAAATATTTATTTACAAACAACACAAATATAACAATTTAATATATATAATGATTTTAAAATAGTAAAAAATCTTATTTGTGCGTAAATAGCTTGAAAATAAAATTTGTTTTATTTTTTAATGAATTAAACAATCCAAAGATATATTCAAAATGTAATAATTTTCCTGATTGTTAAAGAGAAATTAAATAAATAAACGGTGCACAAATATGTAAAAAAGAATTCCAGAAGTTTATTAAACACCGTAATTTTGTTAGTAAAAATTAACTTTTGAAAGATTAGTACTTAATTAATTTTTTTACAAGTAACGCTCAGAAGAATTACATTTTTTGTTGGGCTAACTCCAAGAACTTTGTACAAAAGACTGAATTGTATTCAATTGATCTCTGATGCTCTAAAACAGTGAGTTTAGAAAAACTTCTAAGTAACTTTTAATACAACAATCTAACTTTTCACAAAGTATTTTGATTTTACAATTGGTAAAAATATGGTGTTGTTTCCTTTGTTACCAGTCCAGGCTAGAGTTAACATGCTCAATGCTGTTTTCTACTGGCATAGTACATTATACAGTTAATTTAAGGCGAAAGTAACAGTTATTAATTTTTTAAATATGTTCTTTGCGGTTAAAAAATCTTACTTTCATAAAACTACCAACAAACAACATATAGCATGCATCACAATCTTAGATATATTTTAAAACAATTCATTGAAATATAACTAAGAATAAAGTGTATTAAGTATTATAAACTTACAAACCAATATTTTTTGTCATATACCTTTTATTACAGACATATAATTCTATTATAAATTAGTGTAAAGCTCATTAACTGTAAGAGTTGCAGATAATTATTTTCATATGTACAAAATCAATTAATTTGATTAAAAAGATGCCTGAGAGGTAAACACTCTAATTGCAAGGAACAACTGGAATATATTTTTGAAAATTATACAAAGAAGTAAGATGTTAGTAATATAATTATAAATGAGTCGTATACAAATTTTTATTTTTCAAACATTTACTGATGTTAGTCGATACTAATCATCATAAACAACACCGTACCATATATTACTTTAATTAATGTTAACATTCAATGCATTAAATTATGTGAAGTTTTGTTATATTGTTACACAGAATAGAAAGGTAAAACGTTTATCACAAGTACATTGATGAGTTGCAAGTTAAATATTTTTACAACAAAAATACACGACAGGTTAAAATAATTATAATTATAAATACTTTAGGTTTGTCAGTTATAATTACTATAAT
>JAAAKQ030267606.1:0-10663 GCA_010016005.3 Zanna intricata | reverse complement strand
CGCTACAATTCATTCATCTCATCCTCTGAAGATATACTTAACTGTGGTTCCGGAGGTTAAACAAAAAAAAAAAAAAATTCCAATATAAGTAACTTATTAAGAATAAATAGTACGTTCATTTATTTAAAAAAAAAAATCTGATGTGGACACCACATATGACTTCCTTGTACACTTATTAAATTACATAAACACATTTTTTTAAAATGAAAATATACATCAAATTTTATTTCATTAGTAACTTCTGATATTTTTTTCCTCTTTTTTATTATTATTACTGAATTATTATTTATTGTACATTTTTTAAAATTTTACAATCAGGGTTAATAATTATTAATAAATCAATAAAAATTAAATTTAACAAAAAAAAATTTTTAAAGTAAAAGGAGATGAAGTCTGATTCGAACAGATTTGTCTTCCTCTTATAAGATCTCAATATTTCATTATTAAAATTTTATTTCCCTATAGCTCTGGAACCAATGAAAATAAATAGCACTTATGATATATCGTCGAAAGGCTTTCAAAGAGAGCTTATTACTGCAATTAAATTCATTGGGTACTTTCATAGGGAAATTTATTGGGTACTCTTCGGTTCAGTCGAGTGTATTCAAAAGAGGTGGTGCAAAACTAGATGCTACAACAAACAGTCCTAAATCCAAAATTTCAACATTCTACGGTTAATATTTTTTGAGTTATGCGAGTTACGTACATATGTACGTAAAAACGTCACGCCGAAAATTGAATCAAATTTCACCGGGATGATCAAAAAGGGATATTTTCTTTGAAATCTGAAAAACGGAATCTATTGCGATTACATTACTTTCTTGTACTTTGTACACTTTTTTATTTTAGTGCTTCTATGAAATTACTACATAATCAGCTATATTAAGATTATTAATTATAGGAAAATATATATCAATTAAAAATTTTCGTAAATTAATAAAAATTCTTCTATGACAGATACAAACACTTGTCTTTTATGTAGTTGAGTAGAAATCTCTGTAAAAACGAAATCAAGAGTCACAGTCGGTCACAGAAACTGGTCGTCTGCTCCAAGTTGCGTCCTCAATTGTCGCTTTATCAGCTTCATCCGCAAAATTTCAACACCCATCTATTCACAGTACTCCTTTCAACAGTTTCACTACCGTAAATTGTTTTTAAACGATGAAAATTATTTGTAGGATTCACATTTTCCGCTGTTAAAAAATTCGATTACTGCACGCTGTTTTAACCGTGTTGAACAATTGACCGTACTCGATTACAATTAAACTGCTACTGAAAACAAACCGGTTAACGGATTTCAATGCATTATCCCAAGTATGTAGAAGAGAAGTTTAACTATCATATGCTGCTACGCTTAACTTGATGGTACTGTCTTTCTCCGTGTTTCTCCACTAGTGTGCAAAGTTATCAGCTGAGCCTCGTAAAATGAAAATCATACTTTTTTTTTTAATTTAGCTGTAATGAAATCTTCACGGTGATATTTTTTTATTTATGAGGAAAAATAGGTTATTTAAAATGGTTTATTATATCTAACATAACCAAAACAGTTGTAAGTGACCTGATATGAGAATCAAGTTACTTCTGAAAGTAGCAAAACCATTCCAAAGATGATAATAATAAGCATGCAATACTAGATTTAATTTTACTAAAGATTTTTGTTACCTTTCTTCATAGACATACTGTTATATATCGGCATAACTAGCTTAACAAAATATAGGAATTTTTACAAGTAATTAGTAATAAATAGTGGTTATCTGTTGAATATCATTACTCTCATAGAAAGCGTTGGTGAATGCCTCTTATATCTCAGATGATTACAGCGTTGCAAAATATTAAAAACAAATTAATGTATTTCGATCAAGAAAAAATATTGTCGATATATGTATCGATTCTTCTCAGTAAGGGAAATAATCTAAATAGTACAAAAAGTTGAGTCATATTTACATGGTTAGTTACCCAAGTCCTTTTTTATTTAAATAAATAAAATATTTATAACTCACTTTCTGTACTTATTACTTAGAAGATTCTTTTGTAATTCAGCAATGATGTTCTGTTCCTTCTTCAGAAGTTACAGTGGGATGATGTGACATCAACGTTGAAGAAAGATGTACGATATATTCGAATCAATCTGCCAATGAAAACGCGTAAAAAAAATTAATAGTATAAGGTAAAAAATTATTATATCGTCTATTTATGAACAACATAAAAATAATAACTTTTTTCTTAATATTTTTGGTTAATTAAAATTGTACAATTTAATTTATAAATTGGCAAACATGGTTACATGCTTTTCATAAAATTAAATATATTTCGATATTTAGCTTTAGCAATAACATAAATTATTATTTTTGATTCACGTCTAAAGTTTAATTTTATAACTATTTATTTACAAAAGTATTCATTTATGACCTGAGTAGATATGGTAAATGTAAAAAATCGATTTTTTAATGTAAAATAAAAATAAATTTTTATGTAAGTGATTTTTTTTTTTTAATATAAATAAATGAAGAATTAATATATGTATTTGTATTCTTTTTTTTTTTATAATTATACGGGCATCGACTGCTATGGTCATTAGCCCTCGTCACATTCTTAAAAGTTAATCATTAATCACCGTAAGGCTCGTCATATGTTAGTGTGTAAAGGGTCATAACATTTCTTTAAAAAACACTAAAACACAAAACAAAACGTTACAAACATAAATATTAAAAAAAAAAAAAAAACACTTACAGGGTGTAAAGGGCCCTGATATTTAAAAGAAAATAATGTAACTACATGAAATATATTGACAATACAAATTATTAAATTACAATATCCATAAAATTCGACTTCATTATTTGTAATTACAGCTTTGCATAATTATACACTAGTTAATAGTCCACTGGCGTGCAGATAAGCAACTATTTTTACTTCATTTCCATTCTCCAAATCAGTAGAAATTTCATTTACTAATCCGAACGTTTTTCTGAGGTCCTCATATATGGTACATTCTTCTATTAGATGCTTGATTGTAAGTGGCTTGTTGCAAACACCACACATTGGTCTCTCTTCGCCGGTTAATAAATATGAATTCGGTATTGGACCTTTATGATAACCTTTGGAGGTTGAGATGAATAAATTGTAGCGTGCGTTAAAACAATGCCATGCTTGACTGGGATTCGAACGCGGGACCTCCAGATGAAAGGCCAAATGAAAAAAAAAAGAATTAAAAAGTTAATAAATTTGTGAAAAGAAAAAAAAGAAGCAAAATGTTTGGGAAATTTATTATAAAGATAGAAAAATTCTGCTGATAATAATTGAGATAAAAAAATTAAATAGTAATCGATAAATGGAGAAAAGAAAAATCTCGTAGATAAAGTACTTGAAAAAGTTGTTACCAAGTAAAAACCATAACTTTGTTACGGTGTAATTAATGTATTTTCGTAGTCAGCGGCTACAACAGAGAAATTTTTTCTTGAAATTTTTCCCTCTCTCATATGGAACTTTGTCGTTGAATTTATTTGTCGTTGTTAATTATTTTATTTGTGTTCAATTGTTAATTTGGATAGAGAAGCCGTCTGTTTATTTTGTCAAATAAAGCAGAAGCTAGGTCTCCTGTGACGGTTAGGGATAGCCCGCATAAGGAAATTGAGGGGACTTCCAGAAAAGCGAAAAGAGAGGTGATAGGGATATGCATAAGAATATTGTTGTTGGAGAGGGACAATGTTATTAGTAATACACGGATGGAAGAAGATACGAGAATTTGTGGCTGCGGTGCTTCGTTCGAAGACTACTGAAGAAGATTATACTAAGATTTAAGATCTTAACTAAGATCTCGCGAATGGTCATGTGGGGGACAGCTCTTGCGGAGTTGCAACTCGTCTCCTGAAGATGGGTTGTGGTGATGATGCACGGGGATTCCTTTCCCACTATGATATTGGGGTTGGGTGGGTTATACACACAGACACGAAGGAGTCAGGGACAGCCTTCTGCAGAGCCGTCATTCGCCATAGCCTGGGGTGGGCGGTGGTGATGATGTACGGAGATTCCTATCCTCGGGAAGTGAACACATGTGTATATGTACATTTACACATCCATGAACACAGGTATAAATGTTTTGAGCGAATGGTTTGTATACATTGTTGAATGGGTACTTTTCCTTTTGTTTCTTTTGTTCCAGCTTTGACAGTTGAGAAGATGGCAAGTTTCCGAAGTTTTCGGATAATCCCCCCGAGATTGCGTTATGCTTAATTTCGGGTCCGATCTCGGGGCAGAGAAGAGCGGTGAGGGTGCTTTAGTCGGTATGGGGCAGACTATATTATCGGTATGGGGCAACACCTTGGCGGAGCCTGTTAACTAGCGCGGGACGGATAGCGTCCTGGGTCCGAGCCCGTCACAACCGCGCGGTGGCGTGTGTAAATGGCATTCCTTCATGTCACAAAAAAAAAAAAAGTAAAAACCATAGTTATTTAGAGCAAGAACACAATATTAATTATCACAACAAATATCGACCTTCTATAAAAGGTCTAGGTTACTCATAAAAAAAAGTAATAAAATAAATAAAGTACTTTTGTTTCTACAGATTTATTAGCAAGTAAAGAATTTTCCAAATAAAATAATATAATCTAAAATGGAAATGTTTATAGTTATTTAAAAAGTTAATAATAATTTATATTCTTTACCTAGCCATACCAATGTAACTAATATTGCGTATTATGGATTACTGTTTTGTTTTTTTACAAAAAATAAAAATAATGCAATTGTCGAACTTTGTAACCTATTAAAGGATATCAAATGATATGCATCTTTTTTTTTAATATATTGTTATGCACTGTATTTTTAAAAGTATTATATTTAAAAATGTTTTGAATTTATAGTGACGAACAGAGTTAAGGGTAATAGACGTTAAAAAAAAAAAAAATAGGTCATGAACTAAAATTAATTAGTTGTTGAAATATTGATAAACCATTTGGCGCGCAATTTCTCATCTTTATTACGTAGAAAATTTCATATAAGTTACATCATTGATTTGTTTTAAATGAGAACATTTTATACAAACACACGCATTATACAATAAAACCGAATTACTTTCTGCAAAGTAATTCCAATTACTTGATAAACATAATTTTTGTTTCCTATCATGTGATACATGATTTTAATCTGTTTTTTGATGCTGAAAACGAATATGAACTCAGAATCTTTCTAACAACCAGCATTTTTGAAAAACTTTTATTATTTTAATTAAAGGATTTTTTTTCTTTTTTCAACGTATAGTTCGCATTTTAAGCTCCTATATGGTAATTTGTTAGCACTTAACATAATTTTTTTAAGCTATAAATAACCAATACTAGACAAAAAATTATATTTATATCATAGTCACATATTATGACATCATATCTAATACTGAAGAGTGAGCCTTCATGACAAGATTAATCGTGTCTGTGCAAGTCAAAACATGTAGCTGAAAAGACAGTTGTGTTGTTTGTATTAGCTTCTAATTTAGGAATGAATTAATTTTTTTCAACCTTATTGCCGTCTTAAGTTTAACAGTGCAGTGTTATAACGCCTCTAAATTGTGTAAACGATGTGGATACCTTAATTTCTGTATGTGATAAGTTTACCGTAAAATCAAATAGAAAAAATTTTACACCTTTAATTAAAAGAGTATATAATTTGTACTTTCAGTATGAAATTGGTGATCAGGATTGGCGATCGGATAAGATCGATGAAGATCGGCCTTATCCTTTCGATCTTTATTGATCGATTCCATCTACCTTTATCCGATCTTATCGGTTTTACTTCGTCCAAGAAAGTAAAAAACACACACATATATATATATATATATATATATATGCGTAAGAATTGACATGTATGTGTCGCAATGCCTTTGGCCTTATATATCAGGACTGAACAAACAGATTTTCTTTTAATTTAGCTCAAATATGTACTTTCTATGTATGACTGTCCTGTTTTGTCTATATAATATTGACCAAAAAAAAGTTATGGAATTTTTAGCAAATCTTCACGTTGTAGAATCCAATTAGTTTATTTAAACAAAAAAACATAATAATTAAATAAATAAACCCACTTGCCAACAATTTTATAAATTAAGTTCAAGCGCTTTCGGAAAGAAATTCCATCATCAGGAATTTAAAAATATTATTTTAATCTTACTAAATATATTTTACATAAACATTTTGCTGACTAAGAAGTTATAATTTTAATAAGATTAAAATACATATTTCTAAGTTCCTGATGATGGAATTTCATTCCGAAAGTGTTTGAAAAAATTTATAAAATTATTGGTAAGTGGGTTTAATTATTTAATTATATAATCATACCAACGGACCATACTTGATAAAATTATTTTAAAAAAACATAAGCATATATGTATGTACGTATGTGTGTCGTACTTCTTTTGACCTTAAAAATGTATACATATATATATATATATTAATTTATACGGTACTAAGTAGGGACCAAAAAAAGATTTCCACCTTATAGTTAAGAAAAACTTCAAATTTATTCGATACAACAGCGGTTACACGTGAAAAAAAGTTTCACATGTTTAGCACACAAGCCCCATCTTCTTATAATTTCAGCAATTTTTGGTCATCCTTTGCCGTAAGGGTTGGTCATATAAAAAATTATTTCAGACAAATGTTTTAGGTAATTTTTAGAGGACTAACTCTCACTTTGAATTGATTCGATACTATCTATTAGTATCGAATAATAAGCCTATTGAGAAAGGTATGATTAATTTTATGTCTTCGAAACCTCATTTTTTCCATCCCCTGGGCCGATGTTTGGTGATATCGAAAAACTTTACATAGATAAGTTTTAGCCGCTTATCCAAAGAATAGTAGAAACTTCAAACAAATTCGATATGTTTCTTAATAAGAAAGTTACAGCGATATTTTAATTTTTCTAAAAAGCGTCCCCCATTTCCGCCCCCATGATCCGATTATGCCTATTAACGAATTGAAAGGAGATTTTGGGTCGTTATATTTTATGTATAAATTTGAAAGTGATTGGCGCTAAATTACGGCAGTTATTGTGTCCACATGAAAGTGAAATATATATATATATATATATATAAATTTTGAACTGACAGTAGTTAAGGGAGTCTGGGAGTTGTGAAACTCGAAGATATGTTGAAATTTTCCGCAAGTCGAATCATGATACCTATTACAATAAGTAGCTTTCTTATGAAATCTAGCTAAAGTAATCCTATTATTACAAACAAAATCTTAAGAAAACTGCATTCCTCTTTTATAGGTGAGTAATAGATCATATGTAACAATTAGAGATTAAAAGTCTATTTTATC
This sequence comes from Zanna intricata, assembly GCA_010016005.3. NCBI lineage: Eukaryota > Metazoa > Arthropoda > Insecta > Hemiptera > Fulgoridae > Zanna > Zanna intricata. The sequence goes on along the minus strand of JAAAKQ030267606.1, from coordinate 3,356 downwards.
AAAGACATTGAAAATTGCACTATAGAAGATAATGAAGTAGTATTATGAACAAATCTAATCCTGTAAAAAGTTCACAGCAAATCAGAAAATTCCCGAAAATGAGAAGATTTCATTGTTATTGGAGTTTTAGATAATATTTCTTTATTCTCTTCAAATTTGGATTTCTAATTTCGATAAATTTTATTAAAATATCTGAATAAAGGTATAAGAATCAGACTGTTTCACATTGTATTCTTCGTTTAAATCGCGTACTTATCCATCATATCGAGAGGGTTTCTAAAATTATTAGTAGTTCTAGACTTAAAATTAAATTAAGAAATCATGACAAAATTTCTTATTGAAGAAAGTAAAAGTACTAAAGAGTTAGAGAAAATAAATTAATATTAGAGTAAAAATGTACTCTAAATAAAAGTTGTTAATTTTTTTAATATTCTTTATCGAAAGGATAAAAAATATAGAAATCTTTGATGAGAAGTTTTTCGTTATAAATATCTTTCTACCATCACATTTAAAATTTCTATCAAGTAATATTTCTTTTTGTGAACAAAATATATATATATATATATAAAATCATATTCTGATATGTTATATTATAATAAAATATAATATCATATTGTTTAGCGAGTTAATAACTCTGCATTATTTTTATACACGTAAGTACGCTGGTCATCACGTCAACAATTGGTTGCGCTTCGCTTCAGTGACCACCGCCTCCAACTCGTGCATAAACACGGTACGCGGTGCGGATCCCCGTGCAAAACCGTTGAACTTGGTCGGACGGCGTTCTCATCATTTTAACGATATCATGATGACATCCGCATCAGCCCTACTTTTCTCTGATGTTAATGCCGCGACCTGTTTTTATTTCTATTCCTTTAATATAATCATAAAATTTCTTATATTATTTATAACTGTTAGACTTAAATATTTAGAAGTACATTCGTTTAACCGGCGTAGAATCGTTTAACTATAAAATATAATTTTTTGTTTCAAATCATATTATTATAATTCTTGAGAGAAAAGGTAAGCTATTTTTAAATGAGAAAAGTTTCTTCATCACATTTTCTGATTCATGATTTTACATAATAATAGTTTTAAAACCCTGCCAAAGTTATTAATGATTGATTTGATATCAGCTGTGATTAGTGTAATGTTTTCTTTGGAATTTTGAATATATGTTCATGTTAGGAAAATTTCACAACGTGTAACGTGTATATTTATATTATAATCTATAATACATCTGATTGGTGTAAAGTATAAAATTATTAATTGAATGATAAAAAATAATTTATATTTATTAATAAATCCCTCCCTTCGCGGATTTTCCCGTTCTATATGTTACTTGTTCTATATGTTACATTCTATATGTTACTTGGGTTTCCCGTACGATCAGTTTTTTTTCTTTTAAACTTTTAATCAAGCAACCAGAGAAGGTGCTCCTAATCGCGTCGCATTAACAGCAATAGTGACACCGGCATTTTTTCACCCCTTTCAATGTCGAATTCAAAAAAAAACTATAAATTGGTTTTTAGATAAATATCACATGAAGATTACGCACACACCAAAAACCAAGTTGATATTTTTATTTGTTACCAGATATGAAAAAAATAAATAAATAAATTTCATTCTTAGTCCATTTTAACCTCTTAAACTGGGAATCTTAAAAAATCTTTTTTTAGTGTACACACACACACACACTCATAATAGGAACAAACATGCAGACAAATTTTTATATATTTATTGTCAGTAGTTATTGCTGAGAGTTGATTATGAATGACTCACGACATGTTATTTTATACATACAAATTCTAGGTTTTAATTTTACCTTCTTGTACGAAGTAACGGCAGTATTGTGATCACGAAAAATTTCGCTTTTCAGATTTCAACAGAAATATACATTTTTGACCACCCCTGAATCCATTATCAGTAGTTTTTTCCGGAACCACCGTTAGGTTATATCTTCAGAGGATGAGATGAACGAATTCTAGCGTGTGTGAAAAATGCCATGCCTGATCGGAATTCGAACCCGGGACCTCCGGATGAAAGGCCGAGACGCTACCACTCGGCTATAAGTAGTTTTGGCGTGACGTTTGTACGTATCTAGCATAACTCAAAAACGATTAGATGTTGAAACTTTGGTTTTAGGAGGATTGTCGTAATATCTAATTGTGCATTTCTTCTTTTCATCGACTGAGGTGACCAAAAAACCCCGAAATCCAAATTTTTGGATTTTGGAATTTTTCTTAACTGAAGTAATATGTCTTCATTGATTGAGAGCTATCCTACGATATACCGTAAGTGGTACATATTTTAATTAGTACCAGAGTTATAACAAACTAAAATTTTAATTAATGAAATATTTGGATCTTATAACGGGAAGGCACGTCAGATTTCATCTCCTATTTTTAATTTTTTTTTCTTAATTTGAATATGTTGATTTATTAATAATTATTAACCTCTGATTGTAAAAAGAAATGTAAATAAATAATAATTCAGTAACACATATATATGGAAAAATACCAGAAGTAATTAATGAAATATAATTTTATATACTTTTCATTTTAAAATTAAAAAAAATACGTATATGTAATTACAATAGGCGTAAAAGAAAGTCATATGGTGTCCACATTAGTTTTTTTTTTTTTATTGTATAGGTGAATAAATAAGAGCACGTGATATATAAATCTATTGAGTCTTTACTTTAAACGTATACCGTCATAGAAAATTAAAAAGAAACAAAAACAGAATTGAATAAAAAAAATCATAATAAAAAGTAAAATATAATAATAATAATTTTTAATTTTTCTATAAATTTCGATTTTTAAAAATTGTTGCTAAACACAAAAATTTAGCTCCAAGGTTGGAATTTAACTTTGTATTATTAGCTGAATAATAATAATAATCTTCTTCTTTTTTTTTTGGGAGGGAGGTGGAAATGCATTTACGCACGGTATGTCGGGCTCCCACTGATGGCATGAATAATAATAATAGTAATGCTGTTATTATTATATTTATCTCACTGAATTATTATGAATGGCTCCTTTACGCTGTAATATCCTCTTATAAAGTAAAGAATTATTTCTAAAAAATACAATGTTTATATTTAAAAAATGTAAATAAAAATTTTAAAAAAACATTCTAAATAACCATACGAGGAATCTTTCGCTAGCTATAACTCGCAAACAAAACGTTTTCAGGCATATATTTACTGGAAACGTTTTTCTTATGTTTAGATATAGAATCCGTTTCCGAGAGATTGCCGTGCAGTTTTGATACAAGACAAGATTTCGCCCGGTTTTCAGTTCCTCCCGTTAAATAACACGTCACCGAAATTCTGGGAACCCAAATTTAGCGGT
>JAAAKQ030267584.1:0-10664 GCA_010016005.3 Zanna intricata | reverse complement strand
ATACACATCATCCTCATTCATCCTCTGAAGTAATACCTTACGGTAGTTCCGGAGGCTAAACAGATAAAGAGAGAGCTCCCCACCTGACGGCCGAACGCAGCTCAACGAAACGGCCGGACAGGGCTTGAGCGGAATCTACAGTTGTGCAGCTAACGATTTATATTATCAATGTGTCCAACGAAGATGCATACCTTCTGATTAAGTATCACTCACTTATTCCTCCACCGATTCTACTAAAAGCTTTACATACCTTTCAACGAAGGTTCTACATATTTTCTATGAAAATTTCAACGTTCTAGGATTTACCGAAATAAAATATCGGAAAAACTGATTAAAAACAGATGCATTATAAAATGAAAACAACTCTTTACAGTATGAAAAGCTCATAAAATTATGAGAAATTTTTTTTTTATGAATTAATTAAGAGTATACTTTACTCCTACTGAAAAAATCGTCAACAGCTACACACTGATAACATCGTTCAATAAATCTTGCGTGTGCGTTTGTAAAGAAAGGTCTTAGAATTAGTATAATCTCTTCAATGACCCTCTTCAACTCTTTATTAGTGTTAAGACTATGGGAGCGCACACGTTCCTTTAAATAATCCTACAAGAAAACATCACAGAAAGTGACATCTGGCGACCTCTGTGACTAGTCCAAAAATTCACTACAATGACCAATACAACGACCCTGGCGGTGAGAATTTAGTAGCAGTTTAACTGGGTTTGCAAAACGAGGTGCGGCTCCATCTTGCTGAAAAATAGCACATCTCATTTCTGAGTATAATAGTAAATTGAGGTATTTTGTGTTGATTTAACACTTCTAGGTATCTGTTTGCAGTCATTGTGTTGTCTGATAATACATCTTGACAGTAACAGCTGCCCATACTGTAATGCCTTTTGATTTAAGCTGCTTATGCTCAAGAATACGAAGTTTGGCCACGGTGTTGTAGTAATTACAGTTATGCCCACTTGTTATACCGTTAAGGCAGAAAGTAGATGCATCTGAGAATACAAAATGTTCGTGCCAATCTGGATCAACTTAATAATGCTCAATAATACGCAAACAAAGCTCAACTCGCCTGTGTGGGTGATATTTCAAAAGATTATAAACCAGATGGCTTTTAAAAAATTCTAATTCATTCAAATTTATGGATAGTCGATTTTAACACACCAATGTCTAAAGAAACGTTTCTCACTGAATTAGATTTACCTGCAGATCGCAGTAACGAAGGACACATCACTTCCTCGTTTCTTTCATCATTAGATCGGCTTTATTTCTTAACTACACTGCCAGTTTTGATAATAGACACTTCCACTTAAAAATTGACCTTTTGTTTGGTGGATCAACATGTAATTTAGCTCTTTGTATGAACTCTGCTAAATTGTTAAATGCAATGGTCCATGCACAACATGTTCAGTTGTAAATCCCACTTTAACAATTAAATCAAATTATTCAATTTGAACAACTATTTAAAAATAAATCATTTGGTTTTAATAATTTTTACCAGCTATTTCGTAATGAATAAAAAATGTGGTTAATCTGAAATTTATGTTTTAAATTGAAAGATGCCATTTTGTTTCTCTAAATCCTAGAAGATTGAAATTTTCACAGAAAATTTTTCAAACCTTCGTTAAAAGGTCTGTAAACTTTCAGCAGAATCGGTGGGGAAATATGTGCGTGCGTGAGTGAGTAATAAATAGAAAATCATTCTTTTCAGATTTCTATCTAATATATATACTGAAATATTTTTGTTTTATCACTATTGAATGTTCATTTTCCTTTCGTACACAGGTTACTGCTCGATCCTTCATTTAACGATAACGGTATTTATGTTTTTAAATGGCACCTTATATATTATTTCAGCATTGAAGAATATTTGACCAATTATATTCTGTAAAGGAAATTTCAAATGTAAAATACAGTCGAATATTTCGATCGGTATTAGTGATTTACAAATCAGTATTTTAAAATTATTTCTCATGGTTTTATCACTGGACGCATCAGTGTGTATTACGTTAGTTTTAAATCTTAATTGGAATAACGAGGGATTAGCAATTATTTACGGGCTCTTATTATTGAATTATTACACAACAGAAGAGTGATAATTGAATCGGAGGAAGAACTCCAATTTCAATTGGGAGGAGGGGTGCCACAAGGTTCACCGCTGAGCCTCCTCCTCTGGAACATTGTAATAGATGGGGTGCTGGGTCTGGAATTACCCACCAGCATTAAATTAATAACTTATGCAGACGATAATACGGTTCCGATTGAGGGACACTCGGAGGATGACTTGGAACAAGACGCGAACCACGCAATAAGGAAAATCAACAGTTAGATGAATGAGAGGGGATTGAAATTAGAACCTTAAAAAACCCAAGTGGTTGCAATAGCACAGCGCCGCCGACTACGACCAATTAAGATCTGGGTGGACTGCACTGTGTGGTCTCCCAGCCAAAGGCCAAATACCTAGGGGTGTGGCTCAAGAGAAACGGTTAGTTCAATTGTTATATTAAAAATATTTCCAAGCAGGCGGATGTGTTGGATTAATCTCCAAAGCCTCGTCAGTGTTCATAGGCAGTCACTGCTGGGGGTAGTGTCCGCCTACAGAACGGTTTCCTACGACGCACTCTGCGTGCTTTCTGACACCCCGCCGGTGCAATCTGGACGAAACACCTTATCCAGATCTGCGCGTCTGGCTAACGAGGAAACAGGGGAACGTCAGTTATCATCTCTGCCAACTTCTTATGGGGCACGGTTGTTTCAATTCATATTTACACCGTTTTCATTTAAGAGAGGATGGACTTTGTCGATGCTGCGGTGTCGTTGAAACCCCTGAACACATGTTCTTTCGTTGTGACCGGTAAGAGGCTCTACGCTGAACATCTGCGGCTGGCCACTTGACGCCTGCGACTATCTGCGGCTACATGCTATCGAACAGAGCGGCTTAGGATGAGGTAGAACGATTTGCAACGGACGTCATCCGGCAGAAAGAAGAAAGCGACAGGGCTCTAGGATACTGACACGGTCTCCGCTGACTGGCCGGGAAGGATAGCCCCACTTGTGAGGCGGAACATGCTTATGTGTGCCGTGTCCGAAGAGCGACTGGAGACACCCGGGCTCGAGAAACGATTGTGGCATCGTAGAAGAAGAAAGATAAAAACGCTTTAATGGGGGTAAAAGACCCGAACCGGAGGGAGATGCTTTCGCTTGCGTAAGAGTTCCTCATTAGAGTGGACATGATTAAATAAAAGACCTAGTCCCGGTCGCGGGAGGGAGGGGAAATGCTGGGGATGGCTTGGCCGGAACCGGCCTTTTTCTCACCTTTTGATTTGAGGCAGAAAAGATCCAGTCCCGGTGGGAGTGACCTATCTTGCCGGACACACTGCCGATGGATGTGGAGGGCCAATTTGAGGCAGAGACGACCATTCCAGGGTTGAACTATACTTGATTGTGAGTCCGATCCAGGGGCGGTGGGGGGAAAAAAAAAAGTTATATTATGCTAAACAACCTTGCTAAACCTTGGTTGGCCTCTTAGCTAGCCTGGGGCAGAAAGCGCCCTGGGTCCGAGCTCGACACACCCGTTGTGGCGAGCATAAATGGCATTCCTTCACCACCACCGACCAAGACCAAAATTAAAAAAAAAAAACAGGCGAATTCCGGAGCCAACTCAGTGACTTCGGGTCCTACTCTATGACCAAATAAAACTTCGCTCGTCATTCCCAATTTGTCAGGGGGACGGCTCCCTGGACAGCCGCAGAGCTTGCTTCGGTTGCCATTTACCCAGAGGGCTCCACCCCCTTGGAACCTGCACTATACGTTATCCTCATGGTTGTGAGAATAATACTGATAAATAATAATTATAGTATTCAAGCTTTATATATATCTAAAAAAAAGAGACTAAATTACAAAAGATAGTATAATAGTAACTAAAGTAATTAAAGCACACCCACTTTTGACGGCGAAAAAAAACATTCATAACTTATTTCTTTGCCATGGTTGCAGAAATATAATAATGAAGTAAAAAGATTAATCTATTTCTTCCTTAATTAATATCTTTAATTCATACTTCACCCTCCTTGGGGGCGAAGAAATAATGAATATCTTAACCTTCCAGAGAGTCGATGACTTAGAACATCGACCGATGGTCTCGGTCGTTGACTAAGAATATTCCTGATATAACACAAATGTATCCTGCAAATTTTGTCGGTCAGTTGGTTCTAGCGTGATGCGATAACAAACAGACAAACTTTATAAGTATTTATATTTCCGAATTACCATGATCTGTTAGATCGAGAGGGTGCTCGATGCATTCAAAAGTTAGCCTACAACTTACTAGAAATACTCCGTTTGAATTTTTAAAATTGGACGTTTGTGTGCAGACATATTATAAGAGAAACGGTGTTGATCATGATTTCGTTTATTTGTTTTTTGTTGCCGATCATTTAATCGCTCTTAGGTTTGATATAATTCTTCTGATCTTAATTTGTGTACACGAGCTCTAGTTTTCAATTTTTTTTTTTCTCTTTATACTTATCTTTTTATTTTTTCCTTGGTCTTAACGTTTTCTTCCTCTTTATATTTATCATCTTCTCCTATATATTTACACGAGTATTTAATATTTTACACGGTAAGGTCGAAATTTACATTTGTAACAAGTATACAGTAGTTCACTAAATGAAATAATTTCATTATTATTAACTTTTATTTATACGACACATCAAAAATCTGAAATTAATTAGCAGATCGAAGAAACGAACAATACTGATTAAGTAATACGAGTAATAAAGGAACTTTTACTATAATCTAACATTTTATTAAGATTGCTTAATCAATAATTGTCTAACTATTTGATTTTAATAAAATCTAATATTTCAGCAATTGTGTAACTATCCACTTTATTAAAGAATTGGAGGATCGTATCTCACTTTCAAATGAAATAAATTTAAATGAAGTGCAGCAAAAAATGTGCATATATAATTTAATAGACGTACAAGGAAGTCATGTCGTGTCCACATAAAATTTTTTTTTTATAAAAAAAAATTACTATCATGCAATTTAATTTAGTAACAGAAAGTGTTTAATAATACATCGTTTTATTGCTGATGTTTAATTGCTGCAATTCACATTGTATACTTTTATACGAAATCATACAGGGACTTGACAACTACTTAACAAAAAATACGTTATTAATAATATTATTATTTTTTTTTTTTTTTGTTAAGGTTATATGAGCATCGACTTCTACGGTCATTACCCTTCGTCATATTCTTTAAAATAAGCTTTAAATCGTCATCAGGTTCGTCACATGTTAGGATATAAAGGATCCGACATTTTATTTAAAAACACCAAAATACTACATAAACCATTGAGGAACTCACATTAAAATACGAAAACCCTTAAAGGGTGTAAAGGACCCTAAAATTAAATAATAATGTAATAATAAATAAAGCGCAGAAGACAAAAAGGGTAACAAATATTTTAACAGTATCAAAATTATTAAAAATATCTATATCCATAGAATTAAACTACTTTACTTAAAGACTCCTTTACTGCCTTAATTTGCTTATAGATTATTAACATTCTCCAAATCGGCAACAAATTTATTTATTTAATCGAACCTCTTTATGTGGTCCTCATATATAGTACACTCTTCCATTAGATTAGAAGAGAAGCGTGGGCGTACGCGCTCAAAAGCTAAAAAGACCAAGCGTGTGGAGCGTAAGGAGGATGCTGGTTCAGACGCCAAGTCGCAAAATGTTGAGGGAGTTGTGGATTCGGTGCCACCTGGCAATCGTGGGCAGGCGCCTCCTTCGGACGCCCAGACAGAACAGATGACAGAACTTCGTATGACGAAGACTTCGAGACGACTTCTTATGACAGAACAGATGTTTGATCAACCAATCACTATTGAGGGATTCTTAAAGGAAGATTTGTCAGAGATGATTTCTCAGTTTCAAGGCTGGTACAATTAATTGGAAGATTTTATATGGAATAAAAAGAATGTGAGGGAGAATCCACGGTGTTTTTATCGGGGAAGTTATGGAAGATGCGTTATTTGCACCTTCAAAATATGAGGCGACCTCCAACGTCTGCAATATTTTGCGGAGGGATGCCGAGTGGCGGCTAGTTCCTCGACGCAGGGATTATCTGTGCAAGCAGATGGTCAACGAAAGAGCTTCGCATCAGTGGCAAAACAACAGCCCGTGCGCAGACAGCAACCGAAGGTCGTTTTGGTAGACAAACCAGTGGATGTAGCGACCGTTTCGAAAAGCGGTCGTTAAAGAATTGAAGCCGAGAGATGATCGCCTACGGATAGTGGGTATAAAGGTTTGAGAATTCTCGCCGATAATAGTGATACGAAGGCTAAGATCAAGGAAGGCTTGGCGCAGAAGTATGCTCTCAGATCTGTTCCGGTACAAAGGACGACTCACGCATGATAGTCTATGACGTTCCCCGAGTTCTGGAAGAAGCAGAAGTGGTGGCCGCGGTGCGGACCCCACTGCCAATAGACTTGGGAGTGGATGAATTCAAGAGTAGCTTTAAAGTAGTATATAAGATAGGGAAACGAGACAGCACGAACGTCCATTACGTGGTGGAATGCCGTCCTGAGTTACGGCAGGAGTTCCTCAATAAGGGACGTATCTTCATTGAATACCAGTCATGCAAGATCCGAGACATTGTGCGTGTGAGTCGATGTTTTAAGTGCTGTGGATTAGGTCACGTAGCACTCTTCTGCAAAGAAAAAGAATTGTGCTCATATTGTGGTGCCGAGAGACATATGTCTGGACAAAAAGTAGGGCAAATCGCCCACTTGTATAAATTGCAAGAAGATGAGGAAGCCAGATCGGCATTCGTGTAAGGACGTTGCTTGCCCGATACGATATATATCAGAGCGAGAGAACTCCTAATCAAGAGATATGGAACTTAGGGTAGGGCAGATAAATTTGCAGTCATCATACTGCCACAATTTAGAATTAGAGGAATATGCAACGCGTGAGAAGTTGGATGTGCTGTTATTTCAGGAACCCAACGCGGTTGGCGGGACTGTGACTTGTTTCCGCAAGGGTTGGACAAAATTCAGTATAGGTTGTCCTATTAAATCTGCAGTACTAGTACGGAATAACATTGAGGTAGTATTTTTGGCGAGCAGATCTCATGGTCACCATGTATGTGTTCGGTTGTCACAGGGAGAATTCAGTATTGTTCTGATATCCTCGTACTTTCAGTATGCGGACCCCACAGAGGTGCACTTATTGAGGTGGACACAACTGTTGGATACGTTTCCGAGGGATAATATTCTGATTGGAGCAGACGTAAGCGCAAAATCCGTTATGTGGCATAGTGGAATTACAAATAGAAAAGGCAGATTGGTAGAAGAATTTCTGACCCGGTATGAATTAAAAGTTGAGAATGTTGCTGGTATGCAGAGTACTTACCGAGGGAGCCTGCTGATAAACAGAAGAATGGATGGAACTAACATTGACGTGACATTAACCAGAGGGCAGATTGAGGTTACTAACTGGCGGGTCTTGGATGAGACTGGTAGTGATCACAGATTGATTCGGTTTGAGGTCCCTATGTCACGCCCCTCTGTGGAGGTCCAAGACAGGGTGGAATCTAGTAGATTTCAATTGCGGAACCTTAATTGGAGGCTATATTTAGCCAGGCTCGAAAGACGAATATCTGTCTGGGATCGTAATATGTTAGAAGTGGGAGCAGAAGAGGCAGCAGCATCTTTTACTAACGTCATACTTGATTCGGCTCGTGGGGTTATTCCCCGAAGTACTGGAAGAGAGTGTGTTTCCTCATGGTGGTCGAGGAAACTCCAAGAGAAGCAGCGAGACGTTAAACGGTCTCGACGTAGGACACAGAATGCCAGAAATGATGAAGACCGTATAGAGGCTATACTACGATATCGGCAGCTGAGGAATGAGTATGTTGCTTCCATTCGAGCCGCTAAGCGGACTTCTTGGGAGAGATTTGCGAATAGACGGAGTGGAGGTCATTGAGTTGAATAAGATCCAGGATACACTTTTACAAGGTCTTCTACCGGATGATAGCTGTTTGGATGAGATACCTTACTACCGTCGTGTTCGACGAGATCTGGCCGCGGTGGCGCTCACCTCAATCTCTGATAACATCACGGATGAGGAGGTGAGCGTCTCGTTATATTCTTTCCGGAAACGATGAGCGCCTGGTTATGACGGGATCACAGTAGAATTGCTACAGCGATCATATGGAGTGGTACAACCTGCTGTAACAAAGTTATTCAATAAATTGCTGTTTGAAGGAGTTTTCCCGTCTTGCTGGAAGATCGGCGAGTTAGTTGTGCTATACAAAGGAGGGGACAAAGATCCTGCCGCGGTCAGATCATACCGGCCGTTGACATTGCTTCCCATTATGGGTAAGTTATTTGAGAAAGTGTTGTACAGTAGAATAAATGGAAGACTCATGGCAGAAGGCCTATTGCAGGTAAGTCAATTTAGGTTCCGGCCGGGTAGAGGGACAGACGATGCACTGAGCACCGTTATGACTAACATCCAAGAGGCCCCTTGCCACTATATAATGAGGTTTTCTTAGATATCTCAGGGGCGTTTGACAGTTTATGGTGGCCGTCAGTGTATTTACAACTATCCAGGAGGCGGATCACGACGAACGAACTGAATATGCTCAGTAGTTACTTTCATACCTTAAAGTGAGATACCTCGGTGCAGAGAAACAAGTGACCAAGGGCTTTCCGCAAGGCAGTGTTTTGAGTCCACTGTTGTGGACAGTTGAATTCGACACACTTCTCCGCGTCAGATTGCCGCGCGAGTAGGATCTTGGCGTATGCGGATGATGTTTTGATGTTAATTGGTGGCTCTTCGAGACGGCAGCTGGAATCCAAGGCGGAATCGGTGTGCCGATTGGTGACGCTGTGGGCGATGCAACACAAGTAGATTTTTGGTGCTGGGAAAACAACAGCGATGGTGATGAACGGTTCGTTCTCCCGTAACAGGCAACCTGTGGTAACCCTGTCCGGGGAACGAGTTAGAATGGTGGAAAGTCAACGATACTTGGGTGTTATCTTGCAGCCAAAGATGCAATTTCGGCTACACGTAGAAATGGTAGGAAGGAAGGCGACTGCATCATTCCAGAAATTGCGGAGGATGTCTGGACTGCGATGGGGTCTTAATTATCGAACTTTGAAAACGCCGTACGTAGGATGTGCAGAGGCGATAATTTTATATGCTGTATCAATATGGGCGGACTGCATCAAGTATAGACGTTATAAGCGGCAGTTAAACAAGTATCAACGGCAATTGTTATTAGTCTTAACAAAGGCCTATAGGACGGTGGTCGGGGATGAATGTGGTGCAGGAATAAAGCCACTGGATATAATAGCTCAGGAGCGTAGTACCATTTGTAAGCTCCGTCGAAGGGGTGAACTCACTCCCGAACGAATGAAGGAAGTAAGGACCGAAGGCTTTAGAGAGTGGCAGATGCGTTGGGAGGCATCTGCAAAGGCGCGGTTCACCTTCTCAATATTTCCAGATGTGGAGCAACGTTGCAATGTGACAAATATTCAACCGAATCATACATGACACAGTTTCTAACGGGTCATGCTGATTTTAGAGCAAAATTGTTTGGTTTTAGACTGGTGGAGGATGGTTTTTGTCCTAGCTGTGAGGTGTTTGAAACGGCTGATCATGTTCTATTTGAGTGTACGCGTTATGACCACCTCCAGGATGCGTTTTGTAGAGATGTCTACCGTGTTGGGCTCCAAATGAATTTAAAAATGCTTGTGAAGGATAACATGGGGTATGAGATGTTGAGTAAATTCATTGAGACGGTGATGAGGTTGCGAATGATTTAAGAAGGGCTGCGGACAGCCACTGGCGCTAGAGGAGTGGGGCCCACCTGGGCCGGGCTTTCTCGTTACGGCGCCACGGGACTCCTCCGCGCAGGGTAGGGCGGCTCGTATTTGATCAAGAAGAGTTAGGCTATTAATTGTACACGGGGATTGCACTGGTGTGTAGGTAGTAGGCTCAAGAGGCCGCCAGGACGGCTATAGTCGCCGAAATAAAGCGACCAATCTGGCATTCTCGTGCCGGGTTGAAATTCCCCCAAGAGGCTGGAGGTTTTCAGAGGATGGCTGAGGGGAAGACATCATGCCCGACAAGTGCAAAAACACTACACGTATCGAGGGCTTTTGAGAACTGCAGGGGTGGCGGACTACCGGAATAGTCCATGGGTGCCTCTAAATAAATATAAAGATGTCCCTATTTACTCCCCCTGGGGGGCGGTTGCGTTTTGTAACTGGTGTATGCACTTGTCAGCGAAGTATTGAAATAATAACAAGCAGCCGTCCTGGTGGATCCTTGTTGTGGACCTCGGGGCCCGGAGAGCGTCAGTAATTCAACCTGCGCTTGTAGTGTGTTGCAGCAGGGGCGCTCTTCGCCGATACCACCTGAATTTAGTCTTACAGGTTGTTGGTGCAATCCCTGTACTTTTTTTTGTTCCGCGACTCAATAATTTGATTCGTATTAGGGCTCATACTCCCTCCGAGTATTACGGCACTGTTTTTATATTTCATGTATTGTGTATTTTTTTTTTTTTTTTTGTTTTACCTCCGGAACCACCGTTAGGTTATATCTTCAGAGGATGAGATGAATGAATTG
>JAAAKQ030267573.1:0-10664 GCA_010016005.3 Zanna intricata | reverse complement strand
TGACTTGCGTCTCAAAATATTACGATTCTACAGAACTCTTGCTAACTTGGCCCCAATTGTTATAATCTAAATTTTTGTTGCCTCAAACGTAACAAATCAAAAGTCTTATCAGCATTATTTTTGAATGTGCTATGAAGTATAGAATTTTCTCTTTCATTCAGTATAAAAATCAGCTTGCTAGCATACTTGTGTCGAGATATTACGATTCTTCTGAACACCGGCTTACTGGTGTGTTTACTGGTTAAACATGCTTACCAGAAGTAGCCATAAGGTTAAACAAAAACAAACACATATAACACATAAAGGTTGTAAAAGCCCTGATATGTACATAAAATACATGTATAACACATACAGGATGTAAAGAGTCCTGATATTTATCAGGGCTCTTTACAAAAATAAAAATAAAAATTTTATACAAAAATAAAAATTAAACCCAGTAAAAAATAATACACAAAAAGTAAGTAAATGTTTAACAGTAAGTGGTATACACATACACTATTGGTCTTTCTTTGCTGGTTAAATATGAATTTGTTATTTGCCTGTAACCATTTCTGAGTCTGCTTATCACCACTTATTGCCGGCAAGCTTCGTGTTGCTCTTCTATTTGTATGTAGTAATTATAATTCCATTTAGTTTCATGTTTAATCTTCTCCATTCATTATTCCAGTGGTTCTGAGAGTTGTTAGACAATTGCGTGAACCTTGCAGTATGCCATTTTTCAATCTTTTTTCTGAAGAGTACTTGTAAACCTGTGGTTGAAGAATATAGTCATTCATGTAGTTTCCAAGTTAATACAAGTAGAGTGCCGCAAATGTTCTATTTATGTAATTGTGCATTATTCTATGATTCCAAGTCATATCAAAAGCCTTTTGCAGATCAGAGAAGACTGATACAGTGTTTTCTAGTGATGAAACTGTTGTATGTAGTATTTTCTCAATTGATCATTTGGTCAGTAGTTGAATAGTACTGTCAAAGTACTGTTTGATGGGAGGATAAAAGACCTCTGTCATAACTCCATTTAAGTCAATTCTTTATAATTTTTTTGAGGATTTTTCCAGTAGAACACCTCAAGGAAATAGAACAGTAACGGATTAGGATCGGTCAAAATTTTATCTTTTCTTTTTGGAACTGGAACAATGTATGCTTTTTTCCTCTGAAAAGAATGTAACCAATGCTATATTTGACTCTGCATCAAGAAATACTCCCAGAACATCCAGAAAAAAAAGAAACCATCTGTTCCGTGGTGGAATGGTGAAATAATAAAAAAGAAGAAAAAAGCATACAACGCTTTCAAGAAATATCTAACATCAGAAAATCTAATTGCCTGTAAAAAAAACTTATCACAGATTCAGATATGGCGGGCTTATGCAAAAACTTATCACAGATTCAAAAAAATTATGTCAACAATACTTGTCATCCTTTAGCAGAAATACAACTGCGGCAGATGTTTAGAAGAAAGTGAAGGCCATCTGTACGCACACAAACTTTACTCTCATAACTTGCCTTCAATTTTATGATAAACTAGTGGGTTAGCCAAATGGAACTGCTGAACTATTAGCCAATTAATTGAAAGGAGTCAAAAGAACTGTATTGACATAATTTTTGATGTGGGGGAGTTGTGTCGGGGAGTTTCATGTCAGCAGTGATGCTGAACCAATCTGCCTTATGAAACAACCATCCTATTCATGTATTTTCATTGAAATATTAGTTTTGATTTGCCCAAAAAAATGATCACTTATGTAGAGCTCTTCTAAAACTTTGGAAGTATACTATCGATTAAAATAGGTTCCTGAATTATTGTCTAATAAAGTAAAGTCAGAATTTAAAAGGCACTCATATATAGTTGTTATAATAATAATAATAATAATTATATAATTTAACCTAATGATTATTTATTATTTTATTTTATTGACAAATTAAACTGATAAAACTGTAAATTATTTATAAACATGTTATGTAGTCATAACGTATTTATAATATTAAATGCTTTATAATGTTAATTACACAAAAATTATAAAATAAGTTAACAACGTAAATTGTTATAAATATCATTGCATTGCCATTTATGAGGTGACTTCACCTCATAAAATTCATTTAAGTAATAAAAGGTCTCCTTTTATAGGGCTCTTTAATTACAGTTCTAAATATACTTTCCGATTTTGTATTGTTTTATATGTATAAAATGAGGGAGTTTATATAATAAACTCCCTCATTTTAAAGCTCTATAATATCTTTATATATATATATATATATATATATAGAGAGAGAGAGAGAGAGAGAGAGAGCTCATCTCAAATAAATTATTTTATGTTTGGGAAAGGTGGGAATTTTTATTTTTTATGGCATATTGACTATAATCAAATACTATTTAAAATGCACAGACAAATTATTATTATTATTATTTAAATCTTGGTAAGCATGTTTTGTAAAATGCAGTTTTACCTCTGTACAATGTAAAAATATAAATTTTGCATTTTATATATCAATTCTACTATTGATTATTAAAAAAAAGAATTTAATTATTATCATTCAGCATTGTTTTAGTAAATAAAACTGATAAAAATTTAACTTGGAAGTTCAAATTATACGTGATAAAATCTGAATAGTTAAGCATATAGAACACACTTGAAGTAATTTTAATAATACTTCAAAAAATAAAAATAATAATAAAACTAAACTTATTTAATAATAATAAAACAAAAAAAAATAATTTAGATATATTAATTTTATTAAATCTTTACATGATAAATTCATTACATAGCATGATATATTCATTATCATTACATGATAAATTCATTTCAAAGCCCTTGTACACGGGAATATAGAATGGGAAGTTTTTTCTTATTGAAAATGCCACAGCTGATTGGGATTCAAAACCAGGATATTCTGGATAAATGGCTGAGATATTATCATACTGGAGGTCTTGCTGATCTTCATAGCAGAGATCTTAAATAAATTAAGTATGTTTAATTTGGTTAAATAAAATATTTTTTAAATTTACCAGTACAAATCACACAGAATGATATCTCATAACTCAACATCAGTTGATATGTTGAATAAAATACTCACTTAATTCTGTAAAAGTAAAAACATTCAGTGTAAAATATCAAATAATTTCACCTTACTATTAACTTCAGGAGAAAGTTATAAAGGATCTTTTTAACTAAAGTAATAAAATCAAAATAAAATATTCACTTCTCACTTACACCCATCTGGCAGTACAAAACCTGATGAATGCAGCATCACCTGTTACCTTAGTAAACTACTAGCTATCATGTTGTTACCTTTATGTCCCTGTATGCTCCATCTTAGCCTAACCATGGTCGGCTGACACAATGTACGATATGTTATCTGTATACTGGGAATTAACAGCTGCTGTCTGTGATACAAGATACTGGTCAGATCTTGCTCATGGATCTGCAGCAACCTTCAGACTCCTAGAATGTAGTCTCCTGGATAGGTCTGGATGCTATTAGACCTGAGTGTTTTACTTTCACTTGATATCATGTAACCAAAGCAAGGTTTGGATTAAAGAAAGTCTCCACTCTTCATTAAATATTATAGTTTAGTGAAACAGTGTTCTGTTTATTCTCATTTCACTAACTATTTGTATGATAGTTCACTAAGTAAT
Source organism: Zanna intricata (assembly GCA_010016005.3). Classification (NCBI taxonomy): domain Eukaryota; kingdom Metazoa; phylum Arthropoda; class Insecta; order Hemiptera; family Fulgoridae; genus Zanna; species Zanna intricata. Next base: position 7,033 of record JAAAKQ030267573.1, on the reverse strand, counting down.
TAGTTCTTTTCAGTTCAGTTTGAATAAATAAAGGTAATGGGAAATATTGTGTATGATATTTGGCTAAATGTTGTTAATTGTGATTTATAGAAAATGTAGTACTTTTATCCTTCGTTTATCTGATATATAAATATATTTTGTTTGATACCTTGCTTCAAAACATAAGTAAAATAGTATCTTAACATAGTTTTATCTGACATAAATTGAATTCAATGTTATAGCTATTTTATGATGGGATTGCCCACATAAGCTATTGAAAAGAATTAGGTTGCTGTCATATTTTAAGGCCTCTCAGGATTAATTAATTTGATTATGGAAATAAATTTAGAAGTAAAAATTGTAAGAAAGACAAAGATAAATGTTTATCTTAAAAAGTTTTGTCTTTAAAGTTTCTTTGGATAAATGAAATATTTGAAAGCAATTAAAGGTGAAGCTTTATCTTCTAAATTCTGAGATAATAGATTTGTGCTGAACAGAAAATAGTAGGGGCATCAACTAGTCAAGCGTTTGATACAAAAATAATGTTTTGCAGTTTTGAACTGTACTATTGTGGTAATTAATTATTAATTTATGTATGTTACAATAGAAGTTTTGCTAATTCCTATTTAGTGGTTTCCTGATTCAGTCAATTTCAATGTATTACCTTCTTTCTTTCCTTTTTAACTGATCAGATTTTCAATTCTCAAAATGTGTTGAAAAGTACAAAACTTCTCGCGATATTTAGTTTAGTGCTATTTTTTTTTTTTTTTTTATTGTTTAACCTCTGGAACCACCGTTAAGGTATATCTTCAGAGAATGAGATGAATTAATTGTAGCGTGTGTAAAAATGGCCTGACCGGGATTTGAACCCGGGACCTCCGGATGAAAGACTGAGACACTACCACTAGACCACGGAGGCCAGCTATTGAATTAATTAATTTTGCATCAAAATAGAGATATGTATATCTTCAGAGGGTGAGATGAATATGTAGCGTATGTGAAAATGCCAAGCCTGACCAGGATTCGAACCCAGGACCCCTGGATGAAAGGCCGAGACGCTACCACTCTCGCCACGGAGGCCGGCAAGTGCTATTAAAAAATCAGCCAATAACATGTGTTTTGTGAGTTTTTATTATGAGATTTTTTTTGGCATAGTAATTCAGTTATGAAATGGTATTCTGTATGAACATTTTTGTATTGTATTCAACAAAAATTTTTTTTTTTTTTAGTTCAATTATGAGTTTTCAAGGCTTCTATTATTTGATTTGAAAGTAAATTGAAGGAACTAATTAACTGAATTGCAGGTTTTGTTTTTACCTTGAAATCAAGTTTTATTATATCTATATTTGTTTTTGTTGGTAGGAAGTATTGTCATTATACAGATAATTGTAGTAAATGTAGAATTATGGTGACCTCTCATCTTTGCTGTTTATTTTGGACTGTTCAGCAACATATGTGTTACATATATTCATTTGCTTCACACTTTCATTCACTTCCTAATGCATACATAAAAATATAATGTCATTAATGAAATCTAGCTACAGTGTTTTTTTTTTTTTTGTAGTTGAAAGATTTATTAAATATTTTGTTTAATTTTATGTATGTTTATTATTAAAATGTAACATATGCTGCATAACAGTGACAGAAATGATTTATCACTTTATTTTTAGTGCACATTATCGCAATTGAATTTTATTTACAGCATCTTAATCTTTATCCATCTGTATTTTTAAGATTGTGTTTTTTGTCTTGAGAACTTTTTTTAATGTGCTCTAAAAATAAAAAAAATGTTATTAATGTTGCTTCACATTTCTGCAGTTAAATATTAAATGCATTTTATTTGTTACATGTCATTCTTATTTTATTTTAACAATTTTTAGTTCTGCGTGTAAATTTATTTATTGAAATAAATATAGGACATATATTAAAATATTATAGTACATAAAGAAAGCTGAAGTTTTTTTTAGCACTTAATGCTATATTCTGAATTATCGTTGTACTATTTATATTTAACATTAAGTGGTTTTTAAAGATTACTTATTAAGTTTCTAAAAAAATATTTAAGCTGGATAATATCAGGCAAAAATTAAGCAGACCTTTTTTTTTTCTTTTTTTCTCTTTTCCCCACCTCCTCACATCAACAATATTCAAATTTGGTTCTGAATTGGGTGTAAAATATTGCATAAATTTTTAAATCCAATGAGAAGCTAACCTCCTAACAGTTCCTGGCTGTTCATGTACTCCAATAATGTGCATGTGCGTGCGCACATGCTTGTGTGTGTGTTTATGTAGATGTTTAACTGATGTAATTTTCTGAATTGAAGCTCACTTCTAGTGATGAATGACCTAGTTGGCTAATCATCTGTCCTTGTTAGTGATGATTTTCAGTTGCACGTAGCACAGTGAACTCAGTAATTCACATTTATAATCTGCTTATTGTTTTGTACAAAGTATATTCATATGCTGATAAAATTATTTTTTTATTACAATTATCAGTTTTTTAATTCCAATTTTTATTTTATTCACATTATCTTCTTTTTTTAATAGAATTTTTTTTGTACTTTATGTAGTTCATTATTTAGCATAGATATGCTTGAATTGAGTATAATTAATCACCTAAAAAGTATTTACATTAATGAATGTTGTCAAATTTTATTTTAATGTATAAGTATTAGGCCTATGTTACTTTTAGTGTTAAAATTTGATTTTAATATTTTATTTTTGAATAATTTTATTAACACCAAATTTTTGCTGCTTATTGTCTGTTGCTAATTTCACTGTAAGTGCTGTTATTTATATTTTTATAATGTTTGTCTGCTTTTCAGTTCATTTTTAGTAAAAAATATCAGTTTGTTCAAGAAGATATAGTCTACCCTTACATATGAGTTCCCTTTATATGAAAGGATATGTAGTACATATACTTCCTGGTAAATATCTTTTGTAACACCTGTTGGCTGCATCCTTATAAGTATTAATTGTGAAGTATGCAACAAAACCTGTCACATTGACAGGATTTATGCTGTCCTTCTGCTAACCTAAGTCACCATGGAGCATGTAACATGATTAAATATTTTCACCACCATTGGTAAAACTGGTGAATAGTGGTGGACTTTTCATCCACCACTATTCTAGCTTCAAATCAAAGACCAGTATGTATTTAGCATGCTTACCCAAGGGACATGTTAAACACTCCTCCTTACATCTAGTGGTACTATACAAAGTGATCGATTTTTATTGGGGGTAGAATTGGTTTGGACTTTACCATAGGGTTGGCTGTACCATTCATATCACAGAGAAGATCCAGCTTCAGTATGTTCACTACACAAAGCAGTGCAGCTTCCGTGAGAGCAAGTGACTGCATAGATAAATTAGAAATAGAATGCCTGGCTTTACCTAGTTGGCAGCTCAGCTGGTTTGGCTAAGCTGATGGCTTTTTTTTTAACTTTCTGTAGATAAGAAACAGAATCTCGGGAAACTTCTACGGGCTCATAGGGTTGCTTACTTCTTAGCTCTGAAGAAGTAGTTGCTGGCCTTCCATCTACTAAAGGTTTCAATGTAACGCCACTGATAGAACCAGTACAGCTCACTAAACTTCAATTGACCTACAGCGGGCTGTTTCTAATTGGTATAATTTATCCAATCAGCGTGATTGGATTAGTTATACCATCCGATCCAGCCTGGAACCAACCTGCTATATGCTCTGGTAATAGAGGGGTAAAATTGAAGATCATAGAGCCACAAAGCATAGATTTCTATCTATACTTCCTATAATTTCTGCGTTTAGAATTATAAGTTTCCTTTCTATCTATAACAGCAATTGCTTTCACTATTCTATTAGTCAATATGGTAATTGGCTGAGCATATGGATGTTTTGACATTATCTCTTTCCTGTGTGAGCTAATTGCTCTCTATATAGATTATGTTCCTCTCAGTTTTAATTTTAATATATTTCAGTTTTACAGTTAAAACAGATGTATCCATAGTAACAGAGTAAGTTAGAAAATAAATTGAACAGTATTATATTTTTAGAAGGCCCAGTTTTTGGCTAAATTACCGTTGTTTGTGTTTGGTGTCTGTTTATATATTTATGAACTGTAAGTTATTTAATCTACAGAATCACTTCCATTTTTAAAATATGTAAAATTTCATACTTAATAAAATGTGAAAAACTATCTACAAAATTTTTAGTTCAGATTTTTTTTTCGTGTACACTAATTACTACCACCCTCCAATATTTGGTAACTGTGATGTAGAAATTTTTTTCTTATAAAACGCATTCTGTTATAAATCATCCTTACTGCTGTAAAAGTATTTGGTAACTGTTATGTGACAGTTATCCTAGTAGCTTGATGCTCTTCAATTTTTTTTTTGTGTGGGCTCGAAGTGGCGAGTAATCTTACGTGATTTGTAAAATCATAGTTGAAGACTGTCATTAGAAACTGATACAGTTTTTTCATTTGATGACTTTTTTGTTTTAAAAAAAGTCACTTTGCTTTGATATTGCTTATCACATTCTTTGTTATTATAACTTGGGATACAAGGGCTAGCGCATTACAAGTACCAATATATCCAACGACGAATCAATTTTTTTTTTCTTTCTAACAATAGAAAAAACTTCATTCTCACAATACTGGTGTCAGTTTTTGCTGGATTATTTACCAAGTGGGAATTCGTGCCAGTGAGCAATTCAACTTGTCTAAGATAGCCAAGCTTCATGTTATTCTCTGGTTGGCTATTTTGTGAAATATTTGTTAAGAACAATGTCCCAAGTGATTGGATGGGATTAATAGTAGATCAAATTATTTGACTCTTTAACACTACATTTATGAAAGAAGTTGGCATGAGATAGTTATCTTGAAGAGATGATCCATTTGTCAGCCAGTTGTGTGAAATGTAACAAATTAACCTGTGGTTATTTTGAGATAGACATGTTTTCCCTGTCTGAGGTTTCTGTAACCATTTTCTTATTGTACATCATATCTTAATTGAGTATGACAGTATACAACATTTTATTCAGCATTTAAATTAAAAATACAATTTGTAGCATTTTGGGAAATCATGTAAGGAGGTAGAAAAGAAGTTGACATTTCTTTATGCATTTTCTTATAATTTTTTATGTCAAAGGTTTTTATATTTATTTTAGGAGAACTGCTTACACCCTCCCTTATGTTATGTCTTAGGTTTTAGGATTGCCCACGATGTAATTTATTTTTATTTCATACATTTTTTTAAATTAGATAATTTTTTATTTATTATGTTTTTCCTTTTTTAACATTTCTGCTCATCTTAATTTAACTTGTTCTTTATTCATTATTAAGTTGTAAAATGCAGGTTGTATTTAGATAATCAGTTCAGTTTTAATACATATTTATTTTTGTTTATTTATTAGTTGTTTTTAATGTTATAGGGTCCCCTATACCCTTATTCATTTCATTGTTTAGTTTATCTTATTATTTATGCTATTTTTAATTTAGTTTATTTTGTTATTATTGTTTGTATTGCTAATGAGTACTGTTTACATCCTCGCTCATGTTATTTTTTAGATTTTAGATTGCCACTGGTGTAATTTATTTTTATAGTTTTTCATTTTATATATATACATTTTTTTTTTAATTAGTTAATAGTTTTTTTTATTATATTTTCCTTTTTCCTTTGTTTCATGTCCTTGTGTGTCCTTTTTTATTATTTATGGTCTAACAATAACCTTGCAACTGTTTGCTCATGGAAAAAAAAGTGTTTGTCCTTGACCTTGAATAGTTTTTAAAGAGATAAATCTTCCAGTTTTAGTTCAGTCTACAAAGGTATTACTATCTCAAACATTAGGTTTGATTTAATGTCTTCCAAATTTTTAATTAAAAAAATAAAAAATTTACATAAACAAGGATTAAATGTCCAAAAAAATCCTTATGATGATAAAAGTAAAGATGGTTTCAAAACTATTAACGTAACTTTTTATTCTATAAAATTTCTGATCATGTTTTCCAGCAGTTTTAACAGTATATTTTTATACAGAGTGTACCAAAAGTAGCAGTACAGCCTGTTATTTCAGGAATTTTAAAGAAAATAAAACATCTGAATACACCAATGTAAATTAGGTATGAGGGCCCACCTCATACACAACACACATACATAACACAACAGTGGCTGCTACTTTGAATCGCCATCCATTTATTTAAATGATAAGATGGTCATGTGAGTTATCAGAACAGGTTGAAATTTTACCAGGAATTCATTTCTGAAATCAAATTTCACATAATTGTTATGGTGTAGGAGTTATTGGCATCAAAAATTGACACTGGAGGGCTACATGATGTGTTCAATATGTTGACTGTTTTGTTGAATGCATAACTCCAGTCCCTTAATCCAGCACTTCTGGTGCAATTTTCGTGCAGCACAGCATAATTCTTTGTTGCAGATGGTGAACATCACGAATCTTCTCTGTGTAATCAAGTTGCTTCAAATGCTGCCATAAGTAAAAGTCCATAGGTATGATGTCGGGTGATCTTGGTGGCCATCCCACTGGGCCACGCTGACCAATCCATTGCCCAGGCTACTGGACATCAAGCCACTGATGAACATTTAGCCCAAAGTGTGGTGGAGCACCATCTTGTTGAAAAAACGAAGGGAATGTTCCATCTTCATTTAAAAGAAAAGGAAAGACAGTGTCTCTCAGCATGTCCAAGTACAGCTCAGAATTAAGAGTTCCATCGATGAAGGTTGGTTCAACCACACAGGTACCCCATATCCCACACCACACCATAATTTTAACCTCTCCAACAACATCGGATGGGTCAATCCACTGGGGATTTTCATCTGACCAATATCAGTGTTTTTGCTGGTTCACCTCGCCACTGACATAAAACATTGCCTTGTCAATGAATAGTGTACTCTGTGGGAATATAGGGTTGTTCTGATATTGATATAATGTCCATGTACAGAACTCGACGTGTCTGGATCATCCTCAGAAAGTTTTTGCCACATTTGGATCTTGAATGGGTGCCATTTGTTGCTATGAAGAAGATGCAGAATGTAGGAACAAGTACTACAAATTTCA
>JAAAKQ030267551.1:0-10664 GCA_010016005.3 Zanna intricata | reverse complement strand
AAGCCTGACCGGGATTCGAACCCGGGACCTCCGGATGAAAGACCGAGACGCTACCACTCGGCCACGGAGGCCGGCTATGTTATAACATAATAACAACTAAGTATTTATATTTCTTTTCAAAAGTGTAACAAAGTAATTCACCCTGAATCACTGACACGGAGTGTGGTTTTGGTAAAAGTAAACGACTATTTATTATTTTCCCTGTGTACAAATTAAGTAGAGAAAAAAAGAATTAAAAAAATTACCCTCCCGTGAATCTTTACACGTATCGAAATTTTAAGGCCAAATCTCAAACTTTATTACTGGCAAAGGAATTACATTTTATATTCTCAACATATACAGGTAAAATTTAGCAAAGTTGAACCGGGCTTTTTTCGTAAATGTTTCCTTACTTAACACTCAATGTATTGCTCTATTGTGTAAAGTAAAAAACGGGGAGTGTGACACTGTTGCTAACAGTCTCATGTGGAAAAAAAAACGTGGTGCACGCCAAGGGATGAACCGTGGCGACGTGTAGGGCCAGGGAGGAGGCAGCCCAATTGCTGAGGATGCCGGGGTCCGGAGCACACGCAACAGTGTTCTTGATCGGAGTACTTCTGATAATGTTTGGGGGCCCCTCGAGATGTGAGAGGGTCGTGCACAGGGAGGTAGGGCCGGGTGTGTGAAACGCACACTCGAACCTCGGTATGGATAGGTGCTAGGGCCGGTAAGGGCAGATCTTCGGCACCCCAGAAACAGGAGGATCAGAGGTTGTCGATGAAATCAGAGAGACCCCGATGGGGAATCAAGTTTCCGGACCCAAGCTTAGGGGGGTGATAGTTAATCTGCTGCCATGGCACTTCGCAGCTGCTGATGACATACCTAATGTTGCAGTTCCAGTTGTTGCAGAGTTGCTTAAAAAATAAATAACAAAAAAAAAAAAAAATGAACACAATAAAATTGTTCTAACCCTAGATTTATATTTAATCGTTAATTTACTTATTTTTAATATTTAATCATTCTTTTAGATGAATAAAACAAAAACCAGATTAAAATTTTGCATTCATTTTATATTTTCTATCTCAGATAAGCATTTATATAAGAAATATAATATTCTAATGAAAAAGGTTGGATAGACGAAATATGAAAACATGCCATATCATTATCGAGAACTGAAGCCGAGACTAGCTGATAAAAAAGTCATTGTATCAATCACTATGCCGACTTTAAAATATGTTTTTTCCTTAAAAAAAAAAAAACACAAGAAAAAATTTTGTTATAAAAAAATACGACGATAATTTTTAAAAAGAATTTCTTTTAAAGTAGTTGAAGTGCCATTTCTAAAAATCCACTGAATGTCTTTATACAATAACAAACAAGATGTATACTCATAAAAACCGAAAGCTCACACACTCAAAAAAAAAAAGAAAAAAGAGTTGGTTTTATACAAAGTAAAGTGGTTTCAAGAATATTTTGTAATTGCAACGCTCCAACATCTCGTTATTATGAAGAAGTCATCATTCTTTTATCCTTTGTACAACACAATGAATCAAAACTGAATTCGAATCATTTATATGAAAATCAAATAAAAAAATATTTTATTATAAGATTCAGCCTGATAAAATATAAAAATGTTATTAAATTAGATAATTATTACAGAAAAATAGTAATACTGCTTGTTAATGTACCTAATGGTGGTACATGAAATCACAAAGTTTATTTTACTATAGTACATAAGTTTATTTTACTCGTATATAACCAAATTTGATATTTTACTAAGCTCGATAATGTCGATAATATAAACCTTCTTTCTTTTTTGGAAGTGGCACATCCGTTGAACAAAATAACTAGTCTGTTGGTGTTGCTCGCAGTGTCTTCTAATTGTCATTTAGTTATGAACTTTTAAAATTAATAACACAGTCACTTTTTCAAAGAACAAAAAAAAAAAATAGAAGAAATGTAAATTACAAGGGACGAGGGACGAAATTGTTTTAAAAAACTATTATGAAATTCTTTGAAAGACGCATTACTTTATTCAAAATTGGAAAAAGGGATGATCGACAAAAAAGTATTGTACCGATGAAGGTAATATAAATCCACGTTTTAAATTTTTTATGCGTAATTTATCTTCAAAGGTTTGGACAGAATGTTCTATAACATTCATTAAAAAAATCTAAACTTAGATCTGAATGACTGTTTGAATAGCAAGTGAATCAAAAGCTATGACAAATTTAAAGTTATCTAGCAGGACCGGCAGCAAAAGAGTAAAATGATGAAACTCACAGATCATTACATAAATGCCTCGAGGTCGGTGGCGGTGAATAAGTAGCGAAGTGGATAAAGATATTATGTAATTATGAAATAAAAGGTTTATTTATAATATTTTAAAATTCAAACTTTTTATAACTGAATAGTTTTTATTTTCAAGAATAAAAGAATGACTGTCATTACACATCGATCCAATTGTGTGTTACATAATAGTGAAAATATGCAAAACCGAGATTTTTAGTGGATATCAAAATTCATTTTGTATAGAAAAGAGTTAGGGTAATAAATTGAGTAAAAATTACCGAAATGAAATCGCTATGATGGATGGACATTTTAAGAAAAAGAAGAAGCAAGAGTAGGAGAAATAAAGAAAACGAGAAACTTAGATTTGGAGACTAAAGTAGAAAATGAGCCAAAAGAAAGTGAAATAGTTTAGGTAAATGCATACAATAAGGAAAGGAAAACAGAAATGTAGAAGATAAATAACAAAAACAATCTTCAGGTAACAAATAAATAAGAACCGACTGACAGGTAGACCTAGGAGGAAATGGCTAATAATGGTGAAGAAAGTAACTTCACTTTATGAGATTGAGGTTTTATCAATTTTATACCCTCTATCGGTTTTCAAAACAAATCGAATCACCTTTCTAATTATCTTAAGCTGCATTTATGAATTCATCAATTTAAAATAACTATGACACTAAGAAACCTCGTCTCCTGTACATCGTACAGAAACATGACAAAATGGTTTTACAAATCTAAAAACGGCTCAAAAACGGTTTAAGATACTAATTTGAAATTTTGTAACTTATAAAGTAATAGAATAGGCCAGATACATTTTGTAAAAATTTGACCACGATGGTCCAGTAGTTTTTTTTTTATAATAGTAAAAAGTGATCAAAATTAAGGTACTCAACAGAAAGCTCAAAAAATGTATATTTTTGTTTTTACCAAAGCTTTATGCTGCAAACCTCCTGGATAAACTGCTTGACAGCAAAATCTGTTGAAAGACAATAGTTTCTACCTAGAGCTGATAGAGCTGAGCCATTCTTCAAACCAAAATGAAAGAAGAGAACTGTCAATGATGATTACTATTGGGGTTGGGTGGGGATAAGAAAGCCTGGGCAAAGATGTAGCCTTTTATACGGATTTGAATACTAGATCGTAGATACCGGTGTTCATTGGTGGTTGGGTTTCAGTTAACCACACTTCTCAGGAGTGGTCGACCTGAGATTGTACAAGATTACACTTCATTCACATCATTCTCATTCATCCTCTGAAGTAATACCTTAAGGTAGTTTCAGAGGCTAAACAGATAAAGAAAGAGAAAGAGAGAGGGGCAAAGATGTAGCCGAAGCCTATAAGGGTTGCCAATACTGTTAAAACTTCCAGGACTCTTTGAACCATTCACTGAAGCTCAGCAAGAAATATACAGCATGCCCCTTAAGTAATGCCAAAAGATGGGTATCAGGGCATGTTGTACCAAAGGTAGGGGTTTTGGTCAGAGTGAACCTGGCACTGCCACCACTGCAAGTTACTGAAAGAGCTTCCCCTCCTCCAACTGGAGAAGAAAAAAGATAACACTCCTTAAAAAATTAGTAAAAAATATACCATATGAAAATAATCTAAAAGTAATGCAATTATGTTTAAATGATGATTGTATAAATCTTAACTAAAGTGTACATCATTTCAGCACCACTGGTAGTAAGAATTATTATGAAGATAGGATATGATAATGGTTTACAAACTGATCAAAAACTAACAGATTAGAGAAATTAAGTGGATTATAACTCATTCTCAATCAGTTTCATACTTAAATAAAAAGCCAAAATTGAAAACAATAAATTATACCTTGGAAATAATAGTATCAATTATCTCTGGCAAACTTAAACATAATATATAGTACTCTACCAGTATAAAAAATGCATTAAACGTTTTTAAATTCAGTGAGTGAGTGTATATGAACGAGTCAATAATTCACAAGCATCAGTTTACTACAGTGTTTAGCCAATCATAAAAAAAAAAGAAAACAATTTTTTGTTTCTTTTATTTAAATTAGTTTTTATCATTCATGTCATTTCATTTTACATTAAAAGTGATTTTCTTTTGATATTTTTAGTACAGAGGAGTCGTAAAAATCTGCTGATGTAGAGTTAATTTCACTGTCTTTTTGGGGGAAATGCAGCGAAAATATTAACATATTTAATAATTTTATAAAAATTTAAATGCAGTAGTTAATTTATATAACTTTCACTCAAATATTTCTAATCATAGTTTAACTGATTGTATCCAATTTAAGAAATAAATAAAATTAAATCAGGGCACCATTTCAAGCCATGACTTATCATCTTAAGATGGTATGGAAAATGCACGACTACTTTTCCTAGAATTCTTAATATTAATTAGCTGACAATAAATTAAGCCGACCAAAAAATGATGTAAAATTATTTCCTACTTTTATTTTCATCTTCAGTCATTTTACTGGTTTGATGCAGTCCTCAAAGATTCCCTATTTAGTACCAGTTGTTTCATTTCTTGTATATCTCCTACATCCTATATCCCTAACAATTTGTTTTACATATTCCAACCATTGCCTGCCTGCACAGTTTTTCCCATCTACCTCCTTCCAATAACTCCTTTCTTCCAATATCAAAGAGACTATTCCAGGATGTCTTAATACGTGGCCTACAGTCTGTCTCTTCTTTTAACTATATTTCTCCAAATGCTTCTTTCTTCATCGATTTGTCGCAACACCTCTTTATTCATCACTTTATCCACCCATCTAATTTTTAACATTCTCCTAGCATCGCATTTCAAAAGCTTCTAATCCTTTCTTCCCAGGTATTCTGATCGTCCGAGTTTCACTTCTACAAAAAACTACGCTCCAAACATGTACTTTAAAAAGTGTTTTCCAGATGTTTAAATTAATTTTAGATGTAAGCAAATTATATTTAATATTATGTCTACTCTAAAGTTTTATGTATGATTTTGATTAAAAAAAATGTAATTATGACAAAAAATTAATTAAAAAAAAAAATTTTCTTATTAACAAGTAGATTAAATTTTTACATTATATAGAATTTCTGTAAAATTACTCTTTTCTATCAGCCTTCGGAACTACCATAAGATATTACTTTGGAGGATGATATGTATGAATGTCAATAAAATGTAGTCTTGTACAACATAAGGTTGACCACTCCTGAGAAGGGTGGTTAATTGAAACCCAACCACTAAAGAACACTGGTATCGATAATATTAACACCGGTAATATTAGTCACACTGTTACACTACATTATGAGAAAATAAGATTCAAATCTTCAGGGACAAACTTCTACACTCTATTTCATTTTCAACTATTGAATTATTTAAATAAGGTAATATATGGATAGACAGGTTTCATAGACTCATGAAAATACTATATATATATATATAAAATAAAAGCATGTGTAAAATGAAAAGAATTTCAAATATAAATGAATGTATGTGTCATTGCATATATGCATACAAGATGAATTTTACATGAAAAAAAGACAACAAAAATCACAAAAAGAGAGAAAATAAGAAAATAGATTTGTTTCCTTTTAAATCTGTAATATGTGTATGAAAATATACACTTTTTTTTTGTACGTATTCTTTCTAAATTATATATGTTACATTAATATTATCATTTCTTTATGGATACATAGTAAAAACACATTGAATGAACACATAAAATACCAGACAAATTAAATAAAATATTAGTAACACAATTATTAAAAATTATCAAAAGATTACAAAATAAAAATTAATTAAATTTAATGAAAAATTCTATTCCAAAAAAAAAAAAATCTTTTACATTATAATTTTTTTTTGTCTTCAATCATTTGACTCTTTAGATGCAGTTTTCAAAGATTCCCTATCTAGTGCCAGTCGTTTCATTTCGTTATACCTCCTACATCCTACATCCCTAACAATTTGTTTTACGTATTCCAAATATTGCCTGCCTGCACAATTTTTCCCATCTACCTGTCCTTTCAAATATCAAAATGACTATTCCAGGTTGCCTTAATATGTGGCCTACAGTCTCTCTTCTTTTAACTATATTTTGCCAAATGCTTCTTTTTTCATCGACCTGCCGCAACCCCTCTTCATCTATCACTTTATCCACCCATCTGTATTTCAAAAGCACCTGTAGCACTGCATTTCAAAAGCTTCTAATCTGTTGTTCTCAGATACTCCAATCATCCAAAAGTTTCACTTCTACATAAACATATACTTTCAAAAATGATTCCCAGACATTTAAATTAATTTTTTATGTAAGCAAGTTATATTTCTGCTTGAAAGCTCATTTCGCCTATGCTATCTGGGATTTTATATCGCTCCTACTTCGTCCATCTTTAGTAATTCTACTTCCCAAATAACAAAATTTTTCTACCAAGTAATCTTTTCTCTTCCTATTATAGTGGTCCATCTACATTATTTCCATTACATTTCATTATTTTTCTTTTCTTCTTGTTTATTTTCATGCGGTAGTTGTTGCATAGGACTTCATCCATGTCATTCAAAGTAACTCCTAAATCTTTTTTACTCTTTGCTAGAATTACTATATCATCAGCAAATCAGAGCATCTTTATCTTTTCACCTTGCACTGTTATTCCGGTTCTAAATTGTTCTTTAATTTCATTAACTGTTAGTTCTATGTAAAGATTAAAAAGTAATGGGGATAGAGAACATCCTTGTTGGACTCTCTTTTTTATTACTGCTTCTTTTGTATGTTATTCGATTATTACTGTTGCAGTTTAGTTCCTGTAAATGTTAGCAATTGTTCTTCTATCTCTATACTTGAATCCTAAAATTTTTAAAACTCTGAACACTTTATTCCAGTCTATGTTATCAATGCCTTTCTTAGTCTAAAATGCCATGTATGTCGGTTTATTTTTCTTTAATCTTCCTTCTACTATTAATTAAATTATAATAACATGTCAATATTAAAATAAAGGTAATATCAGATTTTACTGATAACTGTATAAAAGATCATTCATTTAGATAATTGTACTGTTGATATCAACAAGACATCAGGGCATCAGTAAGACCTCAACCTCTAAGTTGATGTCAAGTATGGTCTATGATCATAGAATTCCTTCTTGTAAAATTTACAAAATAATAGGAGAAAGACAAAATACATTTAAAGTAAATCATAGTTATCTCGGTACATTAATTAATATCAGCTAGTACCGATTTAGAATATTAAAAAGGAAATATATATGATATGGAAAAATTTTAGATAATCCTGATTCTTTTTTTCATTTATCTACTTTTTAAGACTCCGATGAGTTTAAAAAGCTCAGAAAATAATTATGTACTATGTACACGCATAAATGTATAAATTTTGATCAATAATCAGTGATTTAAATTAATATTTCTGGAACAACTGAATTATTAAATCTACTTTACACTGCCTGGGGGGGGGGGAATGTATATTCAATGCTTTGAACAAACTAAATGTTAATGAACATCGAACCAAAAGTTTGGGGTTAACTACGGTCTAGAAAGTTTTGAAATCATAATGTCATCTGTTCCTGAAGGGCATTTTGGAGATCTGAACAAGATCTGTCATATAAGGCAAGTTTAAATTACTCTTGCGATGACTATACTTAATCGACTCACACGATATGGATTTCCGAAAACTTCTAAGTCACTGTTTTTTACCTTGCGTTGTAACATAATCATTGTTATTTAATTGCAAGTGTTTATTTAATTATCTGTTGTATTTAAAAAAAATACTACCTACATGAGACAGTTGAAAACAAAAGAACTATGATTCTTCATTCAAGGTATGATTTACATATTTTTGAAAAAAAAAAAAAATTAAATGGTGATCAAATGTGATGTAGTAAAATAAAAATCTGCTCATAATCAGTAGAATGAAAACATTATTAAAAAAAATGCCTCATTCAAAATGCGCTATACAGTCAGGCATCTGTTAAATTAGAGAAATGTATAGAAAAAAACTATTTAAAAAACAAATGATTGGCTTAATTATTGCATACTACATCAATAATCTTTCCACATTGAAATGAGAAAGAAAAAATTCTTCCACAGTAGGTGGACAACACAAAAACAACTTACAACAAAAAAAAAATTTTTTCAGTTTTTATTTTTTTTTAATTTTTCTTTTTAATAAATATAATCTAGATTTCAATTTACATTTTAAAAATTAATTTAAGCTTACAGGTAGATAAGGTTATAAGTCAACTCCCTCCTTAAGTATATTTGTAATTAGTTCCAAAATCATGACTTTGTGGGAATTTAATATTATTAAAAAATATTTAAAAAAAAAAACCTGATTACTAATTGTACACATATATCTACAATAATTTTTTTTTGCCTTCAGTCATTTGACTGGTTTGATGCAATTCTTCAAGATTCCCTATCTAGTGCCAATCATTTGATTTCAGTATATGTCCTACATCCTATATCCCTAACAATTTGTTTAACATATTCCAAATGTTGTCCACCTGTACAATTTTTCCCATCTACCTGACACTCCAACATCAAAGCAACTATTCCATGATGTCTTAAGATGGACAATAAGTCTGTCTCTCCTTTTAGCTATATTTTTCCGAATGCTTCTTTCTTCATCAATTTGCCACAACACTTCTTAATTTGTCACTTTTATCATCAACCTGATTTTTAACATTCTCCTATAGCACCAAGTTTCAAAAACTTATCTTTTTTTCTCAGGTCTTGCTGATCATCCAAAAGCTTCACTTCCATATAAAGCTACGCTTCAAATATATACTTTCAAAAATGCTTTCCTGATGTTTAAATTAATTTTTCATATAAGCATATTATATTTCTGACTAAAATCTTGTTTCGCGTGTGCTATTTGGCATTTTCACTCCTACTGTGTCCATCTTTATTAATTTTACTTCCCAAATAACAAAATTCTTCTACTTTTATAGTCTTTTCTCGTCCTATTTTTATGTTCAGCGGTCCATCTACATTATTTCTACTATATTTCATTACTTTTGATTTGTTCTTGCTTATTTTCATGCGGTAGTTATTGCGTAGGACCCAAGTCATTCAAAGTTTCTTCTAAATCTTTTTTACTCTCTGCTAGAATTACAATATCATCAGCAAACTTCGTAACATCTTTATCTTTTCACCTTGCACTATTACTCCAGATCTAAATTGTTCTTTAATATTATTAGCTGCTAGTTATATGTAAAGATTATAAAATAACAGGGATAGGGAACATCATTGTTGGACTCCCTTTTTTTATTACCGCTTCTTTCTTATGCTCTTCGATTATAGAAAAATTATTATGACAAAAAAAAATAGTTAAACAAATTTTTGTTTGTTTTCTTATAAACATTTTTTCAGGATACAGTAAATTAGTAAACTATGTGAAATTTAATATTACTCGTAAAAGTAATAGTGCAAGGTGAAAAGACAAAGATGTTATGATTTGCTGATGAAATAGTAATTCTAGCTGAGAGTAAAAAATTAATAAATGGCATGAAAAATCAATAGAGCATGAAATTTAATATTCCTATGTTGTATTCAAGAAGTTAGTTTTACAGAAACTTTAACTTTTAAATTAAGTTTTTAAGAAACTTTGGTATTCAAATTAGTTTTAATGAAGTGAAGACCATTAAAGTCACCATCTTGTATAGTCTTAACAGACACCCGACTACAACATAAAACATACAAGTAGTGTTAAATTTCACATCATTTACTACCTTACCGTAACATGAAATAATGCCTGTATGAAAATAAAAACTTGTTTAACTGTTTTTTTATTTGTTTTACACAATTATTCTAGGTAGATGTGTAGAATTAGTAGCTGGTTTTTTTATTTTCTAATAATGATTTTACTCAGTGCTTTTTTGCTGTTTCCATAACTTTAACATTCAATATACTACATTTTAGTCATCTAGATATGACACTAATATAAATATTTTGATTTTTAGAAACGTTGCACTACTTAAATATAAATTTGAATATTAATAAATGATTTAATGTATTTATGTTCTTACTGCGATGCAATCCTGCTATATTTTCTGA
The DNA here is from genome assembly GCA_010016005.3 of Zanna intricata. Lineage (NCBI taxonomy): Eukaryota > Metazoa > Arthropoda > Insecta > Hemiptera > Fulgoridae > Zanna > Zanna intricata. The sequence continues at coordinate 368 of JAAAKQ030267551.1, read as the reverse complement.
TCATAGTTTTCAATTTTATCTCAAGAACAATGAATTTTTCAAAAAAATTTCAAAGTGGAAAAAGGTGTTTCTTTTTTTATCACCTAATGGAATACCATTATTAAAATTTGAAAATGGTGTAACCTTTTAATTCTGGCCCAGCGTAACGCTCCTTTTCTTTTCGGTTAAGAGAATTTAAGATATCTTATGTTTCTTTCAGAACAAAAATGTGTTATTACTGTTAATACTATCTATTGTTATAGAGGGTGGTCTGAAAAGTTTCCGACCTCAACATGAAGATAGCAGCACTCATTGGTGGCAGCACTCGAATTTCGTTGTTCATCTGTTGACAGTTACTCACCAAAGTTTCAGCCATTTTGGACGCGCAG
>JAAAKQ030267529.1:0-10664 GCA_010016005.3 Zanna intricata | reverse complement strand
ATCACTAGAACAACCTTGTGGGTTATATTAAAATAAATTATCGTAAAAGTTTTTAATATACTTTTAATTTATTTTCATTAAATAATAAATTAAATGAAAAAAGCGGTACCGAAAATTATGAAATGGTTCGAGTTTAAAAAAAGTGTACAATAGTAACAATTTTTTAACGGCAGAAAAGTATAGCTACTCCGTTGGCATCTTTTTCTAGCAGATTATGAAAAAAAGTCAATAATAATTTTTATATAATTTATTGTAAGACAGTTTTTTTTTTTTTTGTTTTCGTTTTTTTATAACACACCCTTTAACTTTGAAAGCACTTATCTTATGAAACACAGTAAAACCAACTAAGTTGATGACTACGTTCCACATAGCATTTACTACAGAAATGGGCATCTTGAATAGTCCCTCGTGTTAACAAACCAGCCAGCAAAGTCTGATTCCAAACATTAAAATATTTTTTTAAAAAACGAATAATGATTATAAAACAAAGAGAGAAAAAATCTTTTCAAATTTTCGGATGACTAGCAAGATATAACGATTAAATAAAAATAATAGTAATAACAACAATAATACAACTATATGGCAGTGAGTTTAGTTATCCTGTTCACCATCTTTATTTAAAATTTACACCTCGTTTTATTCAGCACAATTAATTTTATCCCTATTCAGGAGTAGGTTAGTCAGGCGTACAAGAGGGAATTCTATTCTTTGTTTTCGCGACTAATTTCGTTGAAAATAAATCGAACGTGCGGATTAAGAGGAAGAGGTGTAGTAGTAGTAGTAGTAGTAATAATAATAACAATAATGATTTCGTAGCTTTAGCGACCAATCAAACTCAAGTCACAGACTTCTCACGTTAATTAATCTAATATATCTTACTCTTTTGTTCTATCTTATTTCATCATTATTTCAGTTATCATTTTATTTATATATATTTTTTTCTTTTTATTGTAGTTTATATCTCTGAAAAAACTTCTTTATTTCTTTTTTCGGTGTTATTATTTCTTTTTGTTTATTATTTTTTATTCTTAACAATTCATTATTTTTTTAACAATACATTTTTAAATGCTTCCTTTTATTCTTCTGTATATCCATTCTGTTATATAGTGGCATTACATGCATTGTTTTTAACTAATTTTTATTTTTATAATTAATCGTTGTATTATCCGTAATTTCTAATCTTTTAATTTGTAATAATATAGGTAACTATTCAATAAATTAAAAATGATTAATTTTACCAGAAGTGCAGCTAAGATTGGTTTATTATATTCTAATCAAATCGTTTTATCATATGTAGTTATCATTCTTTAATTTTGTCAGTAAATTGAATTTTAAAGATAAATATTATTTAAGTAAACCGTATCTTTATCTGACCGGATCAGTTTATTCATTCTTACATATTAATAATTTAAAATCTCATCTAAGTGTTAAAAATTTGTTTATATAAATGAAACTATTTTTTTTTTATTGTACGCATTAGCACATAATTCTTTAAATTTTAAATATATAAAATTTAATTAGTCTACCTGTTACAAAAATAGCATCATTAAAACGTCCTTATAATAGCATTGTAGATTGAGTTAATACTCGATACCAATATTCAGGCTCAACTGTTTTAAAATTTTCGCAATCTTTGAATAAAATAAATTTTCGCTATTTTGAATATGATTTTCAAAATATAATTCAAATATCAAAATATAATGAAGTTGACATAAATAACTTATTAATTTTATTATTTATATTAATTATTATTATTATTACAACGTGTACAAAAAAAGATCAGATTTCAAAGCCGCACACCTATTCAGCCTAACATGCTAAATAAATTAAATTTATATCATTTGAACGATTACGTTCTAGTTTCAAACTGCAAATACTAGAGGTGAAATAAAAGCTCAGTCGTAAACATGACGTCTATGCCACAGAAGGCATTTTTTGTTTTAAAATTTATCCAGTGTATCCGTAATAACGGTTAACGAGCGTTTCAATAATATTTTAGTATTGATCACCATTGGCTAAAAACATTAATCGCCAGTATAAACAATTTCTCAAAATGCTGCAGGACTGACATTTTCCACGACTAAATGAAGACTCCGAATAAGCCACGTTTCAGTAAATGGGGGGGTTGGGGGGGTCCCGCCACATCGGAACAAGTTCGGTCGGTTTTTATTTGAAACATTACCTCGACGTTGGATAGGCGTATGGGAGCTCAAAATTTGACATTATACTCTTGGCCCCTATGAACAACAGAATTACACCTTTTGACTTTTTCTTGTAAGGATATGTGAAACAAAGTATTTTAATGGTATCTTTTCTTATTAAATCAACATAAAGAATACATATTTTTAGTGTTCATTTTTCTACAGAAACACTCGCTTAACAAACGCCGCTTTCAATATCCATACCTCACACCCGTACATCAGCGTAACAATGCAACAATTGAACGTTCTTTATCTAAATTTCAAATTTAGACTATTATGGAAAAACATGGCTTCATTCTAATAAAATTTGTTCTAATTATGTTTCACCTCTTTATCAGGATCCAATAGGGTGGTGATATAGCTCCCTAAATACTTGAAGGAAAAAGAAGATATATATGTGTGTGTGTGTGTGTGTGTGCGTGTGCGTGTGTGTGTGCGCGCGCGAATGGTATGATGAGTGCGAGAGGTTGCTATATTTTGTTGCAGGTCCTGTGAGGCAAAATTGTCGGTCGGCAGTTAAGACTACAAGAGATTATTTTAATTTTAAAATGCGATGGGTGTGTGAGTGAGAGAGAAGCAAAATAATTAAAGAGATTGACATCTGTAAAAAAAAAATTGTTTGTTCCTCTCTATAGAATAAAACGGAAATAAAATTTAATTCTTCAATTATCAATTAAATTAACAATTAACATTTCCTTAAGATCAACAAGATAAAACAACAACACAAAATTAGGTCACAGTCAATGCTACCATAAACTATAAAAACTACTATAAAAATACATCGTACTGTATTTATTAAAGGCCAACCTAGTCACTATAGGAAAGTGTATATTTATCGAATATTCAACATTTTTCTAATTTTAAGCTTCATTAACTAGAAATGTATTAAAAAAATATGTAATAATAATAATATTTTTTAAAGCTATCTGACAAGATGAAAAAGAGGTAACTTGAAAATTAAAACTTTTTTTAAATGTACATTTTATAGCAAGTAACGAAAATAATTTTAGAAATATATATACATTTCAATTTATATTTCTGTTGAATTTGATGGTGTTGAAAACATTATTTATTAATAATAAATATTATTTATTTAAATTTATTAATAAATTTATTAACTGGTATAATTGATTTTATTAGTAAAAAGAACTTCTGTAAAATTATCATAATACAATCTGACTGTGGAAATATTTTTAATAAATATATAAAATTAATTACAAACGACCAAATTAATTTAGAAAAAAATAATTTTTTTTCATTCAACTCAGTTACGGTTTTTTTTTTTAATTACTGAATTATTAACATAGGATAAATATTTTTAATATCTCAATTTAAATAAATGTAAGATTTGGGACAAAAACTACATAACGTAAATTAAATTAAAAAATTTGAAAAACAGTTAAAATTTTTATAATAAAAGAACTAAGTTTTTTTTATTAGAAATTTGAATTTACTTATTTATAACTTAAATATTGAAGACAAAATAGCACTAGATAAACATCTACAAGTAGTAAGAGGCATTAGTATTTTTAGTAAAAATAAATTCTAAAATTAAAAATGAAATAATTGAATTAATTTCCATTGTTTTAATAAAATAAAATACGTCCATATACATTACTGTTTATATTCATGAGAAAACATTTAATGGGTTATCCAACATATCCTTGTGGAATAAAAAATTAAATTTTATAATTATATGTATAGATTAAAATCGTTACAATTAATAAAATTTTAAATTTTATTGAAATTTTAATTAAATTTTTTCCTATATTATTCATTTATTTACTTAGTTTTTTGTTTTTTTTAAGCCACAACAGTTATTTTAATGTTTATTTGGAATTTATTGAAAATATTTATAATCTTTATCAACTATCTTTATTTATTGTTATTCTTACATTCCCTACTATGGTTGTATTGCTGTTCTAGCAGCAAGAAAAGTATAAAATTAAAATGTAGCAAGCAGCCAATATTTTGTGTGTTTTTGCAAATGTCGATGTTTCCAGACAAACTCAGTCAAAAAAAAAAAAACACAACGAATAATAGAAAAGTTATAGAAAATGTACATACACGTGTTGGCTGATACTTTGATTAATACCTTCACACTGGTTCAATATTAATTTTTGAAAGCTCGAAATGTTTCTATATAGATGGTATTAAACTTTGAACAAAATTAGAAATGAGGGTGGTTGTTTTCATTACTTTTACATCGAGAAAAATTTTGGTTCCAGATTTCAACGGAAATATCCATTTTGACTAGGTTCGGCGTGATATCAGTACGTGGCTACGTACATACTTATCTCGCATAACTCAAAAACGATAAGCCGTAGGATATTGAAATATTGCATTAAGGATTGTTTTAACATCTTTATCTTTTTTTTGACCTTTTTTTTCTTTTTAATCTCTTTTAATTTAAATGTATTTATTTATTAATTAATTATTAATCTGTGTTTGTAAACAATTTTTTGTTTACAATAAATAATAATGAAATAAAAGGAAGAGTATGAAAAAAATTTACGAAGTTATTAATGAAATAAAATTTTGTATACTTTTCATTTTTTTTAAATATGTGTATATTTAATTTAATAGGCGTACTATAGTCATATGGTGTCCACATCAGACTTTTTAATTTTTAACTTTTTATATAGCAAAAAATTGGGTTTTAATAAAACGAAATTAAGTACTTATTGAATTACTTAAAATTCAAAAGTTTAAATCAGTTGGGTTTAGTAGTGAGGGGTATTCGAAATTATTTGTAAATAATTTTGCATTATCTCAAAAATCCTTCAATCGGTATGTTTGAAATTAGGCACAAATATTTTGCTTTCTCTCTCTCTCTCTCTCTCTCTCTATATATATATATATATATATATATATCCAAGCTTTTGACTAACTTTTGACGCCATTCGACAAGGGGGCATTATGGTACCTTTACATATATATATATATGTATATCAATAAACTGACCCATAGGAGAAGACACCCCTATAGTTAGCTTGTTGAATAACGTTGAACCAAACTGTGCCGATTTTTTGAAGTAAATAATTACTTTAATAAACGTTTAAGCCACGAAAAAAACAAAGGACATTTAGTGGTACACATAAATAAAATATCAGTTTTTAAACAGTAATTTTTAAGACTAAAAATCTTTCTATATCAAGTATTAATTTAGATAGTGTAGGAACGATTTAAAAAGGGTGGTTTAATGGATCCGATTTAAAAATTTGAATTTTTTATAGTTTTTGGCATCTGGTTTTAAGCTATTGTTGTTATTAGTTTATCTCGTTGTTGTCGAGTAAGGGTGGTCCAGTGGGACACATTCTTTAAATTAAAAATGAAAGATTTTAACTTTTGTTACACAGAACAAATTTAACGCTATAAAGGAGCAGATTTTTTTTTTTTTTTTTATAGTCTATATACAATAAAATTTTGCTAATAAATACGTCATTCAGTCAAGGGAGTCGATAGGACTAATTCATATTAAAAAATTTCGTAAAATAGTTTTGTTAAACGGCTAATTTAGATTACTTATTTAAATTTTTATTGCTATTCAAATGCAATTAAAAGAACTTAATTGATGCAATCAGCTGTTAGTATTGCCAACTTAAAATAAATTATTTTTAAACTAATTTTTATTAGCTTTAAAGATGTCTTAAACAATTTTTTTTAGTATTTATTATTTTTCGAAAATAGTTAATTCTTTTATTTTATAATAATGCAATGGTTTTTTTTTTTTTTTTTTTGTTTATATAAATATATTTGAACGAAAGTTCAGATCTTGTCGTTTTCTCCAAAATTAAATAGGAAACGACAAGAGGTAGACCAAGAGAAGCCGTCTTGAAAAGAGTTGAAAAAGAGATGGCTTTGAAACACACGAGGATTTAAAGAAGAGAGTGACGGAAAGATAGGCGTGGCTAATACGACGAGTCTTGCCAGTGGCTTTAGTATATAATGTCATCATTATATACTAAAGGCCCTGGCATAGCTCGATAGCAATGGCATAATGATGAATTTTATTCATACCACATTACTCACAATCAAATTTTCTACAAGTTTTGATTAAAACATTTACGTGTTTATCATCCATTTAACAAATTTATTTTACGCCAAACATAAAATAGTGAGTTTTTTTATCCCAATCTTTTGTCTTTTATCCAAGAGTTCTCGCAAATTATTAAAAATTAGAGTTCTGGGAACCAACTTTTTTTCAATCGTTCACGTCATATTTCATATAATTGAAAATAATATACTCTAATATATCTAATATAATTGACTAAATATACTCGTTATTTGCGTCTCTAGAATTAGAATTTGTTTTTAAATTTTACCCAAGACGCAGAAATCAGGATTGTCCATTGGAGAAATATTTCTCCAATTGGAAAATCGTTAACAAAGCGTTTCTGATTCTATGTTTATAATCAAACATTCTTTCTTATTTCAGGACAATGGAAGATATCCTAAACGTTTGTTACGTTCTTCCTAAATATTCTAAACATATATGAAAAATTACATTAATTCTTAAAGTAAATTAATATCGATAAATTATTTTCAATAATACTATTAACTATATTGATAGATAAATATGTGATTTATGTATTTCTTGAAATTATAAGTAGCAGTTAGAAATTTTCACATTTTTAGCAACAAAAATAAAATAAATAAAAGAAACAGATGAAATAATAACTCTGAAAAGTTTAATAAAAGATAAGATCTGTATCGTCTTCAATTACGAGCAGCAATGGTAATATGGCTAAGGGAATAAAAGGGGAAAACGAAAGGAGGTATTATAAAAAGGGATATATACTATAAAATTAAATAGATATTACTTCTGTTTTCCCTTAAAAAGTTTTATTTTTTACTTCCTAATTCAATGACATATTTCAGTCATTATTATAATATTTATCCTTCACTCACATTTACTCCAGGTTTCTTTTTTATTTTTAAATAAAAAAAAGATTACCTGTCAATGATAAAACAGTTCAAAGTGAAAAATATTTGATATTCAAATAGCGTTCCTCAGATTCTTACGTATAAATTTATTTATAAAACTTTATGATATAATTTTCATTTTATCTTATTTAAAAAATATTATTATTATCCAAACAAAACTCGACTACGGATGTATTGTATATTCATCCGCTAAAAAGTCGCACTTAGAATGTTAGACGTAATACATACTGTAATAGCAGAATAAAATAAGCCATAGGCGCATTCCGTACAAGTCCGGCAACTAGTCTAATGTCGGAAGCCGGATATGTCTCTACATTATACAAGAGAGATACTATTGCTAAGGTATGCGGAAAATATATGGGCCTTTCCTACCCATATAAATAATACAATTTTTAACAATCACCCTTTAACTTCATTATACGAACATCGTGCTACCCTATTGCAGACCAGCTGGAATACGGTTTCACGAATTAACAAGGAAATACGAAATTACTCTGACAGAAACATTAGCAATTTCTATTAGAGAAAACCGCAATAGCTTTTACCAGCGGTAAATATAAAGTTGGATCTCTCCCATAGGAAAATAAAAGAAGAGCTAGCAGTAATCATCCAACAGGAATTTTTATCAACCTGATAAAAATTTTGAAGATTACATTTATACTGTTAGTTCTAAACCGAACACGATATGATCTTTATATATGTAAATGGAGAAGCCCATTCATGAAAACTACCACACAAATTACCACATTTATACGTGGCAAGCGTTTATAAAGCAGAACTTACTGCCATGTAGCAAGCTCTTCGCTACTCTGAACATTTCTGCGAAGAGAGAATGCTTATATGTTTCAACTCGTGCACTAACTGCATTTCACAACAAAAAATTAAGGACGTCCTGATCGCAAATATCCTGTCTATTCTATATGTTTTATATAGACGAAGAGAGCGATGTGCATTTATATGGACTCCAGGGCATGCTGGTGTTGTAGGTAATGAAAGCGTAGACGAAGCTGCCAGAATGGCAACAGTCTGCGATAACGTGGGTATAATTCCTGTAGCAGTGATCAATATTAAGAACTATCTAATACAATATGAAGCAGCTGGAGTAATGAATGGAGAGGATTGAATACGAAACCAAACCCACTTAAATCTTCTCCATATAAATGGAAGAGCGACATGAAGCTCACTCGCCAAGAACAAGTGACAGTGACAAAACTTAGAATCGGTCACACGCGAATAATGAATTCATATTTTTTAACCTGCAAAGAAAGACCGATGTGCGGTGCTTATAAAAAAGCACTTACAATCAAGCATCTAATTGAAGAGTGTACTATATATGAGGACCTCATAAAGAGGTTCGGTTTAATAAATAAAAATGCTGTTGATTTTGAGAAATGAGGAAAAAATTGTTGCGTGTCGGCACACCAGTAGAGTATTAACCAGTCTATAAGCAAAATAAAGCTGTAAAGGAATCTTTAAGTAAAGTAATTTAATTCTATGGATATAGGGCATTTTTTAAAATTTTGACATTGTTAAGATTTTCATATTCATTTTGTCTTCTGTGTTTTATTTATTATTTCTTTTTACACCCCATAAGTATTTACATCCTATAAGTATTTTATTGATTTAATATATGTGATTTCCTCAATGTTTATGTGTTGTGTTTTGATGTTTTTAAATAAAATATTAGGGTCCTTTACAACCTAACGTACGTAACCTGATGGCGAATTAAACCTTATTTTAAAGAATGAGACGAGGGCTAATGACCATAGAATTCGATGTCTATACAACCCTTAATAAAAAAAAATAAAAATAGTAATAGAAAAATATAACTAAAAATTGTTAACACAACAAATTAAATGACTACGTCGACTAATATTATTTATTTTAATTATACAAAATTTAATTGTAAGATTAAGTTAAATGTTTTCCGCCATAAATTTCTTAATACAATAATTTATTTTTTTTTTATATTTAAACAATTTACATTATTGCAAATTTATTGCAGTAAATCAGTTGGTATTTTACAACAATACAATTTGTATTACGTTACAGTAATGGAAGTTACTAACATGTCATTTTGACTTCTTTCTTTAACATATAAGTGCGGTATTTGATTATCTCGGAATTAATTGCCTATTACAGAATATTAAGGTGTAGACGTTCAAATCTTTGTTCTCTAGTGCAATTTTATTATTATCTTCATTTATTTATTTAGTTTTATCAAATAATAATGGATCCTTTTAATAGTCCCACCTCCAAGTATCCCAATTTTGAAATATGAAGCAGTATCCATACTGTAATATCACTTAGCAAAAAAATAGTGTCATGACATAAATAATTCAGTAATGCACAGATATTAAATATTATTTTTAGAACGAGTACATTATTTTTATAACGTAGGCATCAACGAAAAGAAAAGAATTTTATAAAACTTAATCTATTAGGGGATGTAAAGGGGAATAAATTTATGAAAAATTTCTGAAACCGAAGGAATAATAGTGATGAAAGTTGAAGACAGTGATGAAGAAAGACCAAAAAAAAGATTAAAATAACTGTTCCTTTAACCAATTATATGAGAAAGGAAGAAGCAAACAGTAACACGTTTTATCAATTCGTAAGGCTATGAAACAGTAGAAATATTCTTAGAAGACAGCAATACGAAAAGAGTTTTTTAACTGTAAGCAATATTTACGAACGGGTGGATCGATTTAAAAAATGAAATTCTTCCCAAAGTAAATTATCAATTTGTCTATACGTCCATTAGAACATCAACTTGATAATAAATCTTATAGCACTCCATGCCTGACTTGGACAAGAACATGAAACCTTTGAAACGAAGGCAGAGATGCTACAACTTCGCTATGGAAATAGACATATCAATCAATTTTATTAATTTTTATCGAAGATAGAAAACTACATTTGTTTAGAGATCTTTATTCAAATACCACAAAATTTGTCAAGGGGATCAAATGGGACATAATTTTTTTTTACCATTTTTTTAGATAAAACAGCTTATTTTTACTAAGAATTTTTAATTTCTTTTTGAATTAGGCTTTAAATATAACGTAATATTTAAAGCAGAAATGTATTTTGATCAAGGTGAAGCGATTTTTTTTTTTAATGAACATTTACTCCCGCTTTGTTAATTTTTTCCCCAAAATCGAACCAATATCCCATATATAGATTATTTTTTAAAAATTCGTGGTGAGAAAGTCAGGAGATATTAATTAAAACAGACCAATTTATGATTTATATGTATGTGTGTAGATTTATATGTATGTACATACATACATCGTTAAGAAAAATCTTTAACTAGTTTTTATTTTTTTGTTGGATTAAGGGGTGGTCTTGAAACGTTGACATTTACAAAATTCTTGAAACCTAATTTTGTTCGATAAATCTCTCTGTCTGTTTAGCCTCCGGAACTACTGTAAGGTAATACTTCAGAGGATGAATGAGGATGATATGAATGAAGTGTAGTCTTGTACAATCTCAGGTCGACCACTCCTGAGAAGT
>JAAAKQ030267528.1:0-27729 GCA_010016005.3 Zanna intricata | reverse complement strand
AAAAAAGAAAGAAAAAAAAAAAAAAAAAAAAAAAAAAAAAAAAAAAAAAAAAAAAAAAAAAAAAAAAAAAAAAAAAACACTTACGAAATGATCAATATTATTTGATGCAATTAGCAACTTAATACAGATTCAAAGACATTCTTAGATAATCTTAAATTATTTGTTAGATTTATGAGTATTTCAGTAATTAAACTATTACGTAGCTGTGTACAGAATTTAAAAAAAGCAAGTTAAATAAAATTATCTGACCAATGGTTTCTAAAAATGATTATTTTTTTTTAATATATAAATTCCACTGAAACGTTACCTGTTACGATAGAACGATATTTGTATCTTGTATTGAGTCAATATTTCAAAATATTGCTCTCAATTACGAGAATTGCGTCACATCTTTCTCTAATGGGGTAATTATGTAAGGTGAAAATGGAGAAAATACAAGCTAATTAAATAGTATTAGAGTATAAGATTAAGTGAGGTAGATTGTTTGATTAACATATCTCTAAAAAGTCTGTTTTGTTTGTTAAAGATAGTAAGTTGTTTTAATTATTCATTATTTTACTTGAATTACTTTTGAATAAAAACTGGTGCATTTAAAAGCTATTTGTAAATTGCATTCGAATACAACTGCTTTATATATTCTCTCTAAACATCAGTTACTGTGATCTAGTTCGTTTAGTAGAGATTTCATTTCAGTATTTTGTTCCTAAATTAAGAAAGAAATGCGTATGGAAACTAACGATTAAAAACAGCAGATTAAAAACGTGAGCAACCACTTGTGAAAGTAGAAATACAGTTATGGTATTTGTATTTAGTTTATATATTTCTCATGTAGGCTATAAAGCTTTTATGAAAATTATTGCAATGCATTATTACCTGAATTTTTATTAATGATTAAATTTTATTATTACTTTCATGCAGCAGGAATATTTAAATTTGTTATTTATTTTGTTGTTTTAAGGTTAATGTTGGTTGGACATACGAATGGACGTACAAAGTCACTATCAAATGTTACATTATTATTTTATACTATTGTTTTGTATTACTTGAGTCTTACGACTTTTGTTATACGACTTACTATTGTAGTTGCTAATTGTACTTAAACAATGAAATTCAGCAAAAAAAAAAAAAAAAAAATGAATTTTGAAAGATATACAAAATTTGTGGATATATGTGTGTGCCTGTCGAGGAATGAGCCTGAAACCGGTTATGCAAAAAATATTATACCTGCTACCATAAGTTTTTATAAAATTTAATCATTAATAAAAACTTTTTATTGAAACCTTGTTGCCATTCTGTATCATAATAATTTCATTGTTTAATACGAGTATTTATAACATCGCAGAACTCGAAACTAAATTTATTACTATGATTAGAAAATATTCATTATTATAAAAAATCAGAAGCACACCATATTCAATTCTGGATATAATACAACTAGTATAAAATAAGGTCTACTCATTTATCTAGATTTTATGAGGCCAACCAAGACTACACTTCATTCACATTCATACATATCACCTCATTCATCTTCTGAAGTAATAACTTACAGTAGTTCCGGAGGCTAAACAGAAAAAAAGAGAGTTTTATTATTTAGAACTTTATATAATATTAATAATCAAATCACTAAATATTTATTTTACCTTTACAACCATAATTATTTTTAATTTATCTACTTCATAAATTATTGCTTAAAATTTCTAACTGGCAATATTTTGAACTAGTGTTCATTGTAAATATTTAATATTGTAAATATTTAATATTAAAATATTGTTATTAAATATAACATCTTGCAATATTTTGAGCAAGATGTTATTAAACAAAAGAAAAAAAAAGGGGTTAATTAACTCCTATCCCAGCAATAAAGAATAGAAACTAAAGTTAAAAGATAAGCCAATTTTTTATACTACTTACATAACCTAAAAAAATAAAAAATGAAGTCAGTTTTTTAAAATAGTAAACGTTTGAGAAATCTGTATAATTTTTCTAAATTTATTTTTGATGAAATATTTTGATTAAGAAAAAAGTACAGCCAAAAATTCGTTCTTCGAAATACAAAGCATTCTTTTTATATTATTCCCTTACTGGCATTTTTCGGTCCAATATATTTCGAAATCACCTCTGAAAAGTCCCTTGTATTATAGTAACGATATTAAAAAAAAAACTCGTGTTTAGTTTTACATGCCTATGTTCTTTTGCTTCACATGGGTGCCTGAAGAGAAAGAAGAGTTGGAGGACATATGATAATATCAAAGTTCTGAGAAAAAGTTTGTATTGTACCTATCTTATGTTTTGGTCTAACAAGGAATTTGATGTTTTAAATATCTGGGCAAGTAAATGGCAGAATTGATTTCTGGGAAATCAATTCTGCCATTTTTTTAAAATCACTTCCCGTTCCGTTTTCTTCATCAAAGCTTCTGGAATTTCTTGTAATTTGGTGAGATTAAGAATAGCAACAATAAAAGTAATTCATAATCATTCAATTCCTCAATCTAAATAGAGATTAGATTATTGTATTTTGTACAATCTACGGTTGTTTTTTTCATTTATTTTAATTTGTATAAGTTATAAATTATTCATTATACGTTTTTATTACTAGGAAGTTGATCTAGATGTATCGAAATTCGGATAGTCATTGATTGAAATATTCATATTTGTTGTCAAGTCGCAAAATAAATCCCTAATAAGTTATTCTCTAACAGTATAGGTTTTTCTGATTTACTATTTCTTTTTTGTTATTTATGAAAACAAATTATTATTATTTCGAAACCAAGGCTGTATATCATGATGTGTATATATTGCTGGTAGTATAAATATATTATCTGTTTCCAGGAATTTTTTTAATGAAAACGAAACTGATTAAAGGTTCATTGTTTTATGCGCAATTTTTTTTTCAAGACATTTGAAAAACATTTTTCAAATTTTTTTATTAGTTTTTGTTCTTCAGGTATCTGTTACGATTCAAAATATATATTAAAATAATTCTCTGTATTGTTTAATTTTATTTATATTTAAACCGGTCGATTTCAAAATAAACCGTAAAGTAAGTTTATTTAAAATTAAAATAATCGATGATTTAATTATTCTCTCGCATCCAGATGGTTTGCTTAATAGTCTTACGTATAAGTTTTCGAATTTGGTTTGCATTGTTGGACTGTTTGCTATGTTCTGTGTTTTACTACTTTGTGCAGAATGTTTATTTGGGGAGATGTAACAAGCGTAGAAGAAGAACTAACCGGATGTAAAATATTACACATTGCTCTACTTTTGCTTGTTCCTTGGAAGTAACACAGGTTTTAGACCCGTCTATGCAGACGGATTACAAGTACTGCTGTTACCTTCTACTGCTTGTTTGTAGCCCTGGCTATACTATTACTTCTTCTGGTATTATTATACTTCTGTTACATCTGTTACTACTAGTGCCGTTTTGATGCACTTCTCGTTAATATTTCATCTACTTAATTAGAGTACGAAGTGTCAGTGGAGAACACATCTCTAGAACAATTTAAATAGTGATTTTGTTAAATTTATTAAATATTTATTAAAAAGATTTATTTATTCATTCATTAAAAACAGTATATACATATTAAATTAAAGTGGGAATGTGTTTCACAGATAGCTATTTACACTTATATTTATAGAAAACAGATATATTGATTTATACTAATTGTAATATTTGTTTCATATTTTTCTAAGTAATCTTATTGTTTTTCGTATCTGTTTAGTGCTTTCTTCTGCTTAGGGATTGTAAATGTAACAAGGAATAAATATATTTTACTCTACATATTATATTAATATGTTGTTCTTGCTTGTCAGTGTTTAAATAATACATAAATTCTTACAGTATCCATTTCTTTTTAAATATTTGTATCAATATAATCTAAAAATAATGAACTTTTTGTTTCAGGTACGATTTCAGCTGAAATAATTTATTAAATATTTGGGTAAGTAAACAAATGTGCCTGTTTGTTTTTTGTTTAAAAGAAAGAAGTATTTTTTAAAGTAAATTGTTTGATTGCTTCTAAATTATATGTAGATTACTTTATATATATCATCAGTAATACAGAAATTATTAAAAATATATGATCGATAGTGTCTTAGCAGTTTGCTTTTATACTATCTTACTACATATAGTATAAAAACTAACTTTAAGTTAAATTTCTCTTTTGGCTGAAGAATATTGAATTATAATTGTATATTCAGATAGCAAATGCATGAATAATATAATAAAATCCTGATATTATTAGTATTTATTTACCCACTTAAAAAAAAAAAAAAAAAAAATCACTCAATGACAGAAAATACGTCAACAGTTTTAAAACTCTCCAACATTTTAAATTAAGAATCTTTAATATCAATTTAAAAGCAAACAAACAAAATTCGCATACATAACAAACAATAATAAATACATACTAGCAACCATAATTACTCATGTTACTCAACAAAGAGTACAGAAATTCAACTGCATTGATTTCACTAAAAAATTCTAATGGAGAAATTACACATACGTTAACCCAAAGGTAAAAGTTACGCACGAAAAAACATTGTAAATGTTAACAGAACTTACTTTTGTTTATCATTACATGTAAACAGAAAATGTATACAAATCACATGAAATGTAACATGCATATGCATTTTAATTTTATTCAGCACATAAACGCAACAATTTTGATACGGTGAAACCGTATGAACTTTTTAAAATCACACTAAATTTGATGAAAGTAAAATTGTATTAAAAAATAAATGCAACATACATGGATTTTATTATTTCATACATACTAAAAGGGTTTACTTTTAGAGACGGGCACAATTAACAGCATTGAATCCAGAAATAAAGAAGCTGTTGCTAATTGGCTTCGAAAGATAAGCTCCTTTGGAAGAAGTTTTATTTTTTTGTTAATCTAAGTCTTTTACAAAAAAGTTAATTTAAGAAAAAAAATACAAAAATAAAATAAAAATAATATTAAATAAAATACTTAAAAAGATTTTCAACAGGCAAATAAAAAATTGAAAAATTAAAAATGAGTTCTGTATTTATTGTAAAATGAAAATAAAAACTGATTTATAGAAGGATTCTTCGTAATATTATGAATCCCAGTATATTACTTTACTCTATTACTTTTTAAAAATATCGATTTCAACACCTATGAGATCATTTGGTAACAGTTGAATTCATGGTAAATGAAAACCGACTCTCTGCTACTACTTGGTTTAATCTAAAGATGTTTACAGAGGTATTGTAGACATATGTTAAACGTCAAGACACGGTATGCCTTTTATGCTATTTAGTCTTGACCTCCTTTCTAAGGAATTAATTGAAAATATGGTCGCTCTGTTTATACTTAAAATCTCTTTGTATGCAAAGTGCAGATGTTTAAATAGTACTTGCTTCAACATTCTAATCAACACCGTGAACTATTTTCACCTTTTTCTTGAAAAAAAAAAATACAATAATCTATATGTCATATTTAAAAAAAAACATGTGCTTTATTTTTCATTGCTTTCCCAATTTTTTCAAAAAATAAAAAAATAAAATTTTTCCTTTGTACTCTTGCACTCAAGATCTTTTGCATCTTTTCATTATTTTCGATTTGAAAAAGAGTTTTTTCCGTCATTTTCTGAGATGATGCCAAAAATTATTAAAGACACAGTAATACGATAGAAAAATGTCAGTTTTTTCTATATATCTTGTTGTATAACCATTCTTTCGTGTACTTCGTAATATTTCACTATGTGAAAATAAATTTTACTAATATAAGTAGTATATAATATTTTAGAATAAGTAATTCGGACTTTTATACTTCATAGGTTAGAATAGGTAACTCGGCAGTAATGTTTGTAATTTTTAGGCTTTTAAAGAAAGCCCGAAAGCCTTTTAGCCCATCGTGCTGGCCTAGTGGTTAAATTGTCATCGCAAATCAACTAATATCAATTAACCACACTTCTCAGGTATGGTCGACCTGAGATTGTACAAAACTACTCTTCATTTACATTCATACATATATCCTCATTCATCCTCTGTAATACCTTACAGTGGTTCCGGAGGCTAAACAGAAAAAAGAAAGAAAGAAAATAAAAAGAAAGAAAGAAAAACTTTTTAAGAAAGGAAATTCGTTTAAAATTTGCTTTAATATTTGACTTAGGTTTTATTTCCTTACACAATAGACTCTTGTATATTTCTTATTAATTATCAAATTATATAGTAGCGATGTTTTTGTAATACTTTTGCCCAGCAGAAAAACAATCTGTAATATTGGCATTTTAAGTAGCAAACTTTATTTAATAACTCATTTTAAATTATAATACATATTATAATTTAATAAAATGAACTTGATCTTACGTCAAATTGAACAGTGTGGAGGATGGAGTTATTTTCAGTCGTTTCTACAGTGTACATAAGTAGATTGAATGGACTGTCATATGTCTATCGGTTGAAGAAAACGAGACCGGGAATTGATGGAGAAGTTAGGGAACGACAATTAATGACCGGAAGTGAAGGTTCTTCGCTCCTATTTATATATGAGCGCACTTGAACTACGAGGGACACACTTTGTTGACTCTAGACTTACAGAACAGTGTTGATATACCGTCTCGATTCGCCTCATGGACATTAAAATCTTCCTGCCCTTCCTATGTATATTTGAACGGAACTCACTTATTCATTCAACTCTTCATATGATTTATCTAATTTATTACTGTAATTGGTGGTTGTTATGTTTAATTTTCATAAGTCCTTTGATTTATGATAGTTTATTTTCGGTGACGTTTTCTTGTAAAATTATGTTGCACCACTGATTATTTAGTGTTCAATATAATTACCAAGCGAGTGTTTTATAATATTAGACAAATATTTTAATTCTAATCAATAAACAAAGTTACTGTCTGTCACTCTTACAAAGCATGAAATTACAGAAGATTTTGTTTTTAATGCAAATAATTTTTAATAAATACACAGATCTTAAGCATCAACCCACCCACCGGGTTGATCTAGGGGTTAAACTCATCATCGTAAATCAGCTGATTTCGAAGTCGCGAGTTGTAAGGTTCAAATCGTAATAAAGGCAGTTACTTCGATACGGATTTGAATACTAGATCGTGGGTACCGTTGTTCTTTGGTAGTTGGGTTTCAATTAACCACACGTTTCAGGAATGGTCCTGAACTGTATAAGACTACATTTCATTTACATTCATACATATCATCCTCATTCATATAAAAAAAAGAGAAAAAAAGAAGATTTATAAAAAAAGAGAGGTCTTAAGCATCGATTTTCAAAATTTTAAATTATTTGAAAATAAGTTTATTGTTGTAATTATTATTGTTGTTTGTTTATTGTTTATCAGGAATCATTAAACATTTCTCTTGTTCTTTCTCAATAATATTTTACACCAGAGATTGTTAATTTCCTTCCATTACAGTTGTAAAAATTCCCTGGAAATATGTATATATATATATATATATAAAATGTACCGAACCCTTTATATTAATTCTAGCGAAGTTTTATTTTTCAACTCCCTTTCCTCTTATAACTTCATTGCTCATTAGTGTTATTTAAAATTTAGATGTATTGGTTGAAATGGAAATGATTGTTCTTTTAATTTTAAACTTAGATTAGCATACTAGATACTAATATAGTAAAAGAATTGTCAATGTATTTTCAGAAACAAAAATCAATAATTTGGGTCATAACTGTATTTAATCCTTCTTTCAAGTTTATTTGTTAGTTTATACAAAATGGCAGTCGGTTACTTTTTTATTTCCGTAATAGTTATTTGGTAGTTTCAATAAATTGTATCTAGTTATTATTATTTCTTTTTTTTTTTAATCGGTCCACTTTTTTGTCCTGACATTTTTAAATCGTTATCTTTTCTTATTTCCTTTAAATTTCCTACAATTTTGTTTTTCCTACAATTTTTAGCTTTTTCTCTTCCTTCAACTAATAAATTACATTTATTAATCATCTTTTACTGTAATTTATTTAAAAAATTCTATCTTTCGGGGTTATTTAACGCGCTTAATTTTCAGCATTGCGCGTTTCTCGCTCTTTCGTTAGCATACAGCGTTATAGGTTGTAACCTATGCAAATATTTTAAAATGTTTTTTCATAAATTTTTGTTTAGTATCATTTATTGTATTGTCAGAATAATTATAAACTCTTCTTCCTTGAACTAACCTTCTACTAATATTTTCTATAGAGCGTCTACCCCTTTTATTTATAATTCTGAATAACACATTTTTTTAGTATGTGTTACTCATGTGTAACACTTAGTGTTACTCATGCTAATATTAATTACAGAATTATTTTCGATTTTGTCAATTTGTGATTACTTTCGTTTTAGACTTATTTAATTTAAAATTTTGTTGTTTTTTTCAATGGATCTAATTACCTATATAAACGACATGTTCATTAAATTAAACGACTGCGTAATAAAATATAATTTTTTAAATATAAAATAATTTTATTTAACTTTGTTTACTATAAATATAAAAAATTCAAAATTATTATGTAAAATAATCATTAATCTATTCCCATCGGTATTCAGAAATTATATAACCTATTAAAATAAAAATGAAATTATAAATTTTTCTAAGTTTTGTAAAAATTTTTCTAAAGATAGAAAAATTCAAAATGGTAAATTTGTAAAAATAATTTTCAAACCATTTAAAAAATTTCACTAATATGAATAATACATTAATGGAAGGAAAACTAAAAAGTTCAAGTCTTTTTTTTCAATAAGGTCTATTAAAATGTTTTCTTAACAAAAAAGATAATAAATCAATAAAAAAGTGTAATTTTCTTTACAGGTTGATTTTATTTGTATTTATTTATTTTGAAAACCAAAATTCTTTGTTCAACAAATAAAGTAAGATTCAGTTTCGATACGGTTATAAAAAAAAAATCAATAATTGAAACATTTATTGAGGAAGTCGAATAAATGGTATTTAAAAAAAATCTTTTCCATTTTTACATTATTAATTCCATTTTTTAGACAGGTAAGTTCTTTAAGTCTTGTAATAAACCTAAGAGTTTTTAAATGATACGAATTCGTATCGCGTAAGTCAGTGTGGTTTCGCTTACTGCGGTAAAATTTATAATTTAAATAATAAACAACAGACAGGTCTTTAATAATAATTAAAGAACTATCTTTGTTTAAAGATTAAGTTATTGAATATGTTTTGTTTATCTATATGATTAATAGTACTGTAGTATAAATGTGGTACTCTATCTTCTAGGTAAAATGTCAAATGAAATTATTGTCAGTAAGTAAGTAGAAAATTAAAGATATACTTTTAAAGAAATAATAAAAGATTGATATACGGTGTAATAAGTAACAAGCTGTAAAAATAAAACCTTGAGTATATATCAACACGCAGACGTAGAAACCTATGCATGGGTAAAAGTTTTATTGCACTACATTTAATCCTTATTTCAGTTCACAGAAAACAGCCAGATAAACTGCATATAGCCATATATTTTAAAAAGGAACATTGAAAAATGTTTCGGAAATTAAATTTTTATGTAAGACTGAACTAATGTGAAAACCCTGTATGCAACGATGAACAATTCCTGTTCATCTTTGAATTATTTACATTTTTTATTTTTGTTCTTTTACTTTTAACCTACATATATTTACAATTTTTCGCTTCTTACATTTATTCATACACATACACAGACCATTATAACTGTTTATTAACGGGATGTTTTATGCAAAATTAGAAGAAAAACTTTTTAAGTGTCATAAAACGGTTGAAATAATGTACGAGCACATAAATATAAACTCATGTACATCGTTGTGACCGTGTCAGGTGCAAAATATAGCTTTATATGTAGATTCTCAGCGAGTTAACGTGTTTACGCAGGGACATGTTTAAGGTGATTTTCTTTATAATAGGATTAAACTGTCCACTTTTTATAACATTAGATTTTATTTTGTTAACTTTATAAATTCATTAGATATTTTACTTCTTTTGGGTGCAACATATTGCCGATCCTATCTCACCATCCGATCTCATATGCTCTGTTAAATATATTTCCAATAAAACATTTTTTCCATCAAATTCGTAACACTTAAGCGATCGGAATTCGTATTATGTAAATATTCTTAAATTTATTAAAATATCTAAAAAAATTATCCATCTAAAAAATGGAATTAATAATGAAAAAACGGAAAGGAATTTGTTTGCTGTCTCTTTTTTTCGAATCAAATTTTGTTATTAAATTTTTTAATGACTTTATGTTATGACATTACTGATACTACTTAAGTTTTGCTGATCAAGTTCTTGTTTCCATGTATTGTATCACTTGAAAAAAAATGCTATTTCCTCCTCTAAAATCTTTTCTTTTTCAGCAATCTTTCTTGTTAGAACCATACATTTATTAATTTGTTTTTGAACGACCTTCATTCAATATTTTTCTCCATTTCTGTAAAAGACTGCAGACAGTTAATTTATAATGTCTATTTAATCGCTGTCAATTGATCCATACTATCAGCAAATCTACTTTCTCCTTCTCTCACCAATTTTCACATATAATTTTTGTTCAATTCAAGCGCTTTCCAATAATCTCCTTTTCGTACATATTCAGCATGATAAAAAACAGAGAGGGAAAAAAAATAGAAAGCAGCTTTGTTTTACGCCTTTGTCTTGGTTTCTTCTGTCAAATTAATCACAACCTGCAGATTAAAGAAAAAAAATTATTAACTTTGATGAACGCTTTATGTTACATTTTTATTACAACTTTTTACATGTAAGTACTTTTTGGGTACGAGCAGTACCCAGTTATTAAAAAATGATGGTATAAAAATTTTTTTTTTTTTTTTACTTTTAGAATAATAAACAGGAACAATAATTTTTAAAATAAGTTAATATAAAAAAAATTTCAGTTTTATTAAACTTTTACTCTTCTGATCTGTGAGGGAACACGCACAAAGGTTGATAAATATCTATTAATTACTCTTCTTTAATAATCACAAAATATATTGCTTGAAAATTAATTTTATTGCTGTATAGGTACTAATCGATAATACACAAAAAATTTAGTATCAAATTTTCTTAAATAAATTAAAATATTGAAAATTTTGGTTTAAATAATTAAAAGTTATTCAAAAACTATTTTTCTTTTCCTTTTTTACATTTTAAGAAGGCAGTGTTTTTATTCCCTATTTTTGCTGTTGGTTCATTGACAGAAATTAAATTCCATCGGTTTAATTTGTTTAAAAGGGAATGAGAATGAAATTTTATGAGAAAAGCTGAATTCTGTTACGTTAAATACGGTGTAAACACTACTGGACTTCAATTTGAATATTAACTTATACTACATTATCTGAATTTAAAACAATTATTCTGCGATTTAAGCAATAATTATTTTAGCAGCTAGAAACAATATTATACTATTTTATTCCTCTTCGCAAAGGAAATGAATTTTATTGACAGAGTTGCCTTAAATAAAGTAAGGTTAAAACACGGGGAGAGAGATGAGATTAGATTTCTTGCAAGAAGTTTCTGTGATGGTTCAGAGAACTAGCTGCTAACAGGATCTCTTGCCTGATACTGTTTGTTGAATTCACTCGGAATATTAATGTAGTTTGTCAGAAAACTCTGTAGTACGATAATTCCTCATTACTATTTACACGTAAGCCGAATGATAAATATGAGATGAATTTTAAATTGCAATACTTGGTAATTAGTTGTAAAATTAATTAAAATATCTGTTTCACAATTAATAAGTCTACGTAAATTTATTATTATTATTAATAAGCTAATAAATATAAGCTAATGTTTAATAAATAATACTGTAGTCTTTTAACAAAAAGTAAACTACCTTAATAAAATTTGTAGTAAAAACGAGAGAGAGTATCAAGGAGCCGATATAATTTAACTGATTCAACCTAGCTACGAGAGGTCTACCTCTCCCACGGTAAGGAGAGCTTTCAGCTTTCCAACACAGCCTTTTTGACGCGCTATTTTTTACTAAAATATTTTTTAAGAATACATAAATATACTTTAATGTAATTGAATTGCTCAGTGTTCCTCCGAATATAAGTCCTTACCTATTGTTAGTAAAGAACATTTGTCAATGTTCCAAAAAGCTGTTTGTTAAAATCGTTCTTTAATCTTATTTTCCTGAATTTCTTTTTCTAAAATATATTCCCTGTAAGTAAATAAGAAACTCCGTCTACGGGTTAACAAAAATGATGATAAAAAACGGTTTTTTAATCAAGATTTTATAATGTGGACTTGAATGGACTGCGTTTCTGATTATTATTTTTTACAGAATGTATTCAACTTCGAATTAAGGAAATTAAAATATAATCTTAACTCTCCTTACACAAAATATAAATACTTAGGCATAAATATTTAAAATAAAATATACTAAATAAAACAGCTGAATATTACGCGTAAAAAAAATCACGTTAAGAAAAATTTTAATTA
Organism: Zanna intricata; assembly: GCA_010016005.3. Taxonomy (NCBI): domain Eukaryota; kingdom Metazoa; phylum Arthropoda; class Insecta; order Hemiptera; family Fulgoridae; genus Zanna; species Zanna intricata. The sequence goes on along the minus strand of JAAAKQ030267528.1, from coordinate 15,302 downwards.
ACTAAATGGTAACATCTATGTTGAAATGAACAGCTTTAATTCTCTTTCACTTTCCAAATTAAAAAAATAATTGTGGATTATTCGTATGTAAATTTTTAATATTATATTAAAACATCTGGGAAAATAATATCTGTAACCACTATAATGGAACAAAATTATTGTATTAAGTTTGGTTATTAGAATCCTTATTGAATTAAGTACATTGAAAAATAGGTATAGATTTTGATTCTGAAATCTGATTACGTTATTTGGAGCTTTTACTGTATTAGAACGTTATATTTTCATGCAATACATACTGCGTAGAGGGTGGAATTGCATTTGGCGCCAGTTTCTGACAATAAGTAGAGAAATATTAATATACTTTAGAATTAAAGGTGGAGACTTGAAGAAAACTGAATTACCTACTCTGTCTCTGGTAGAGGAAGAGTTTTGACGTTTAAACATCGTAATATTCCAAGTCGTCTTTAAAATAGCTCTTGGCTTAAGAAGTACTGTGCATCGTTGCTGTTAAATAAGTATTGAAGTTACTAGGTAAAGAGTTTAGTGTTTAAGGCCAATTTTTTTTCCTTCAAAACTAAACCCGGTCAACAAATTATTTATTGATATTTATTTTGGGTTTTTTATTCTGACAGTAACATGAACGACCAAATTTTTAAAGCGTTAAAATGTTTTGAAAACAGTCGTTACATACCGGAACTGACACATAAAATCAAATTAATGAGATTGGTGGTAAATTGCGAATATTCGTTGATTAAGGCAAACTGATTCAATGCAACAAGAACTTAACATAAAAGTGTAATTAAGAATGATTACGCGTTATTATATTGTATGAATATTTCAAGAGTATTTAACTAAAAAGCTGACAACACAGTTGTAGGACTTTCCCGGAACGCGAACGCGGCTTTAGCGCGTCACTGGGTTATTTCTGATTCACGGGTTACACACACAACTTAATTTAAAAAAAATATTTATCATTTTATTTAAAAGTAACATTTTTTCGTTTATTTAATTCAATGATTCTAACTAAAACCCGTGCGCGCATACCGTATATAATTTGCGTGGGTGTGGCGATACTAGCGATGACGGTCGGCACTAACTAAACTAATGTAATTTCAAACCTACAAGAAAAAATTTCGCTTGTACAATCGACCGCTGGCGTAGCCGCGAGACTTAACGCTCCAGCTATCGAGTCAACCGAGCAATCGAGTTCGAGACCCAGCCAGACCGAGTTACCTTATTATACTTTAAATGTTATTCATTAATTTAATTCACTGCTTACCTATGACGTCACATGTAGCAGATGACTACAACAGGATTTTTTAACTACCCAGATAAAGTTATAGAAAAGATGCGATTTTGCAAAAACCTTTTCTTTTACAATATTTTTATATTTTAAATGTTAACAAATGTGCCTAAGATAAATATCTACCTTAATCAAGTGAAATTTCGAAATACTGAGGTGAACTTGCTCTACAGCCTTACTCCCTTGACTTTTTAAGCTGAAAATTTAATACAATCTATGCCTCATATATAGAAGTCATCTGACCAAATTTGGTCAACATCGGTCCAGTAGTTTTTCTTAAACATAAGGTGATTTAGAGTCCAACACCGAGTACACACATATATATATATACGAATATTAACAACCGGAAAATTTTAGGTTTTTTAGTTATTTGGGTTCCTAGGTGACACAACAGACAAGATCCGGTGAAAACCGTACGTCCAAACTGAACCGATTGCAATACTTTCCCTGTACTCGGTATTAATTAAATATGTATTCTTGTGTTTAGAGCGAGTAATTTATTTTAGTGCAGTTATCTTATCCTAAATAACAAGTTATCATTCACTCAATAACAATTCTTCTTCTGGTTTAGATATTACAGCTATAGCTGTGCTGTAGTGCTATCCAGACGGGAAAGTAAAATGAGTATAAATTTTTTTGTCTCATGTGGCTTATCTTTTAATTTATTTTATCTTGAATAAGGTTAATTTTTCTTACTATAAACATTTCACCTTATTTGTATTGTGTGATTGAATCCTTGTAAAATAAATTTAAAGGATTATTTATAAAAAAAATGGTTTTTGTTTGCGTTTTTATGAAATTCATAATTATCTTTCCGTAAAAAAAAAAACGAAATACTGAAACTTTGTCACCCAACTATTTTTTTCTTTGCAGAACTTTTTCACATTTGTAAACACTTGTCCTATGTATTCTTGTAAGTTCATAAAATTTTTTTTTTCATCTATTTTCTTAAGAATAGAACTTCTCCCTGTGGGAAAAAACTCTTCGTTTCTTGTTTGCATTAACTATTCTTTCTTTTAGATCATATTTATAATAAAGTGAAAGATTCTTTTTTATTGATAAATCTAGAGTATTAAGTACTTTTACTTTCAATTATTATAATTAATGTTTATTTTATTAATATTTTATAACGAAAGAGTCGTATTAGTTAAATTATTCCTTCCTTCCATAAATTTTGCTTTTAATGTATTAAAATGGTACTAAAATGTATTTTCTTGCTGAATACTTAATGGTGGCAGGAATTGATGTAGGTTCAGTTTCTATGTAACTACTGATCCCTTAATTATTTTTTCTCTCTATATTTAATGAATATAACGTGCATCATGAATATAAACAATATAACTTGCATTAAAGCGATGTACATCGCATTAGCCGTGAATTTTTACATATTTTTCAAATCTTTGATGAATACAAAAATATCCTATTTATGAATATTATCTGTAATGCACAAAAAGTTAACAAAAACTCTACATAAAATGAAATTATGTAATGCAACATACGAACTATTATGGTTGCTTATTATTTAAGTTATTATATTTATTAAATTTGTACTCGGTACTAATTTAATATGTATTCTTGTGTTTATTGCGAGTAATTTATTTTAGCGCAGTTATCTTATCCTAATTAACAAGTTATTATTCACTCAATAACAATTCTTCTTCTGGTTTAGATATTACTTTTAAAAAAATTTTATATGTAATACATACGTATATTAAAATGTAAAAAGAGGTAAAAGGTTACCTTAAACTAAAAACAGATAAATACGAGTAGTGAAGTATATTTCTAAAATTCATTTGGTTTAATAATGCATATTTTATTTTAGCAATTCAAAAGAATTAGTATTATTATTATTATAAAAAGTAACTTATTTCATTTTATGAAAAATATTTCTTGGCGTCTTAATTTAAACTTTTTATTTTTATTTTATTTAATCTATAATAATTTTTATTATAAGGGTGTAATAATAATCGAGAAAAAAGATTACCAGCGTGTATTTTTATCTCTCAAGAGGGAATACTAAGACCATACTATTAAAACGGTGAGGTGATAAATAAGATAAATAAACTACTCAAAGTATAATTCCGAGCAAAAGTGTAATGAAAGGGACGGCTGCTGTCGAGACTTGCTTAAAATTCAGGGATAAAGTTGTACGTAGCGTACAGAAAATGTCACTTTAATAGGGAAAGGAGCGGAATCCACTATTTTATGTTATTTTTTTATCTTTATAATTTATTAACAATTACATCTCTTGTTTTTTGAAATGAGAACAAAGACACTTGGTCAAAGATGACTCATGAAAATTTTTAATAATATATTATACCGTTGATATAAAAATGAATAAGTAAATTGAAACGCTTGGATGGAAATTATAAAATTTCTCAGTGTTGTTCCTGTTTGATTTTCAGTCAGCCGCTCACTGACTTGAACGTATTTCTTCACCTTTCCCGTTGGAAATATGTTTTTATTCTTTAGGAATTTTCATTGTTTAATGTTTTTATCATTTATATACCATATTGTCTCCAAAGATATTTGTTTGAACAAAAACGTGAAATCAATTTCATGTCGCCTTGCCTTGAAAATAAATGTTTTGCTTGTCGTGCGTGCTTTGATTATTTTTCCAGTACAGCTTCTCTTTTTTTTTGTTTTCGTTTCTTACTTTTTTTTTTGCATATATATCGTACATCTACCTCGTTTGTATTTTATCTGCTGTTTATAAAAAAAATAATGGAAAATATGTTTTCTTGCTAGTTTTATTTTTCAAATAAATAAAGAATCGTGGAAATATCAGAAATAATAAATAAAATGAATGTTTTGGAGACTAAACGATTTTAGTTTTTATTTTTTGTTTGATGTTTAATAAAAAATTGATTAAAAATAAAAGAAGTTTTAATTAATACCTTTTAGTAAGAATTCTATAAAAGCTTAATAATAATTAAATAATTTTTTAAAATATAGTTTAGTGTGTTGTGAAGAGAAGGTAACATACATATTTATTTGCCAGTCTTAAAAATTTTTAACGTAAAATTAAAAAAAAAAAATATGCCAGTGTAATGTAAATAAATATAAAAGCTTTTTTGATCGAGTTACAATACTTTTAATGAATATTCCGAATTTCCTTTTGATGTTCATTGAATGATAAGTACTATAGAAAGAACGATATGTTTTTCATTTAAAGTAATTATTTTTTGTAGGAAATAAACAAGTATGAATATTTAAAATTATTATATTAAATAATTGGTAGAGACATTTTTTGTTCCTTTTCTTCATTTCTTAGCTGATTTCAAGTTGAGTAGGATCGCTCGTAGTGAATAGCTGATTCTTCATTTCTTGGGTCTTAAATCATTATTATTATTATTATTTTTTTTGGAAAGATCTTTTTAAAGAATTCACATACCTACTAAATTGAGTTTGTTACTCCAATAAAGCAGAATTATATTTTTAACAGATGTGTATTGTCGAAAAATATTTTCATCCACTTCTATAGATTAAAGCCAGGACTATGTATTGTTGCCATCCAGAAATGTTTTAAATTTTTTTTACTTTTCTATACAATTATGAAAAATAAGTTATTTACGTTTTTCCTTTTAATATTTATTTATGTCGTTGTTGTTAACCAAATTGATGGTAGAGGCTATGTCACTATATCCGAATTCTGGCCTCACAAGCGCTGTGTAACGAATTATTTCCCACTATTATCTTAAGTTAATACTGCAATAAATATTCCGTTTCTAACAATTTTATTTTATTACTAGTTTCAGTAAAGATATTGTTTTGGTAAATTAGTTGCAGTTGATAGTGATCAGCTGCAATATCATTTAAAAATTAAGATACGAATTTAAACTTCAGAGAGAATTTGGAAGCAATTGATTTTGTTAAATACTGTATTTTATGACATATGTTGTACTTGTTTTGGTTTTTAAATATCTGATGTATATATTTTTTGTTTGTTTGTTGATTAATTCATCGATAAACTTAAAAGATGAACATGTATGTAATGAAAAGTTTGTTGCAAATAAAAATACTATATATGACTGGGGTTCAAACCTGGGAAACAAATCCGCTTTTATGTTAGGCATAAATATTATCTCTTAAGGCATGAAAAATGCGGAAAATCTTTTTATATTTTGAAACTGGAAAAGTTCCACCCTCAAAATTAAACATTTACATACTTAAAAAATATATTGACATTATTGAACAGCCCAGATAAAAGCAAGATAAGTTTTTATATAATGGGATTTATATCTGGTTCTGTATGAATTTATCTTAACATATTTGTTACTATTCTCCACTTAAAGAAGAGGAACAAGAATTCGGGCGATTTTAGCATTTTAAAATATATTGTAAAACATTACAAAAATATATGTACATGAAATCCATTTAATATTCTCGATTGTTAAATTATTGTTGTTATTCTGTTTTGCTCAGTCGTAAGTTTCCATAAAGTTAAATTTTTACGGACAGTGATCTAAAATTTTACCTTCATAAGCTTCACTTTTAGATCCAAGTTACAAGCTTGGATATTATTTTATTTACTTTTTAATAGGGTTACTACTTTGGAAGACTTCAGTATGAACAATAGTTTTCAACTTATTAAAAACAGTTGTTAATCTGCTTGGGTATGACGACCGGGTATGTCACAAGGCAGGTATCTTACCCTATGGAAGTCAGTTTTTAATCCACTGTATTATTAAACCTTTGACTATTAAATATGTATAAATAACTAAATTGTTAACAGTTGTAGGTGACCTGTTGAGTAATCAATCTCAGAAACACGTTTTACTTATGAACTAGTATGTTCTGCGGCATATTTGGAGCATCAGACCGGAAATGTGATTCAGTTCTTCTAGTATTTCCATCAACGAATTTTCCATTTAGGACCGTTAGGTAACTAAATTTTATCTCGCATAAGATCGATTGTACTGAAAATACTAAGCAATAAATTGTCCTTTCTGTTGTAAAATATTTCTCTGTAAAGGAGTATTAGTAGGAAAATATTTAGCCTTAATTCATTAAACCTTTCCTTAATTGTTCAATCTTTTTTGTTGATGAGATCGAAGGAATGCCATTTAAGCACGCCAATGTCATCGTGGGGTGTGTGGGGCTCGGACCCAGGCCGCTCTCCGACTTGGGCTAGCAAACAGGCTAACAGGCTCTGCCAAGGTGTTGATAGGCATAATTTAACCTGCTCCATACCGACTAAACCTCACTCAACGCTCTTCACCGCCCCGAGATCGGACCCGCAATTAATCATAACGCAGTCTCGGGAGGAGTGAATCTGACATCTTTGCAAAAAAAATACTGCTTCCGCAATGCGTGGGATAGATTGCCTGCGACTTTCCATTTTCACTCTACCTGTAACAAAAAGAAACAAAAAAGACTCATCACTCAAACAAAACCGTCCACACAAAAAACATTCATACTGGTGTGATGTGGATGTTTAAATGTTCTCGTATGTGAGTGTTCACGCCTCGGGATCAGGAGTCTTCGTACGTCATCACCGTCGCCCGGTTCAATCTAGAATTGTTCAATCTAGAATAGGAATACTTTCGATGTTTTGTTTTTTATATTACATTAAAAATAAGGAAGATAATCTATGTTATCTTTCATTTTTTGATTAATTTACTATAATTACTTCCAATAATTTCTTGATAAATTATTTAATCATTTGTCACTGAGAATTTTATATACATGTGATTTCCAGAGATTGTTTTTTTTTTTCATTTATTTCATAATGTTTAATTGTTTTTGGTTGATAGCATCACAGTCGAAGCCGGGTGAGTCCGTCAGATGTCTTTACTCTTCATTAATATACAAGTTTTAATTTTTTATTTACCATTATTATTATTATCTGTTACATAATAATATATTTGTTCTTGTAAAAGAACAAAGCTATAAATTCAATAGTACCTTTTTTAACTGATCCGGTTATCAAACCCGAAAAAAGATACAATAAATTATACTAGATAAATTTAAAAATTATTGTTATTATTTTAATTTATATCAATTAATTATTGTTTGCATTGCATATTGGAAGTTCTGATGGAATTATCTCAAAAAATAATATTGTCTCTAAGAGTGTAAATAAAATAATTTTTATATAAGTACTTCAAAATTTTATTAATTATTGTCTCTTAAAAAACAATTAATTTATTTGAGAAGATATTTTTAGATAATTGCTTAATGTATTGTTGTCGGTTTGACATTTATTTTGAATTTTGAATTTATTGATAGAATGGAAAAATCAGATTAAATTAACGGCTTTTGAATTAGTCGCTCAACGAGTAAAACAACTGGTAGCTAATTAGGGAGTAGCATGGGAGTTTTGTGAAATCATGTTGACTGCTCATTAGGAACTAATGCGGGTCCGTTGGCGAGGGTAATGCGATTACTTGCCTCATGAACCCGGGTTCTGGCTGCTACTCTTTCCTCCGTTTACCCTTCTTCTTCTAAGTCGCTAATGAATTTCTGGGGTGGAAAGAACACCATATTGTTCCTTAAACAAAGTCAGCGAAGTCATACTTGCGGAAAAAATGTCTCCGACTTTATGCCGACTGTTGAACCGTTCTTTCGTTCCTTATTCAACTTAATCTCATCTCCTATATACCCAATAACATAACAGATTCTTTCCCTCTTATCCTCCTTTCCTTTAACACAATTCTCTTTTTTCAGTCTCTCTTTTTACAAAAAAATAAAAATTTGAATGAAACGGGCTGTAATTTAAAAAGTTCCTTTTAAAGTAATTTTTTTATCAGATTTTCTGAGTTTTCATTGCATTAATGTTATTATTAATTCGGGTAACGTTGTTACTTATACATTAAATGACTGTTAAATTTATTTTTCTTAATTTTCGTTATTTAGTGCGGGATTTTAAGCTTATTTTGTGAAAATGTATTAATGTCTTTTGTTCATTAATTTAAAAAAATCCTTAATTGTAATTCCCTGTCCCATGTATACTATATAATTTGTGGATCAAAAGTAAGGAGTAATTAGTCACGAAGAAAAGCTTTTTAAATATTCTGACAAATTTTAAGTAAAAAAATATTCTTTATACTTATTTATTCTCAGTTCTTTATTCTTTTTCTTTCAATTTTAACTTAGATTAATTTCATTTTCAATTTTATCACTGTATTCTTGTATTATATTGTATTTGTAGTTCTGAGTTATTTAATCTGTATGTACATATAATCTTGTCATTAGCTGAAATTTTAGTAGTGTAAAGCTTGTATCGTGTAATTAATTTTGAAATCCACTTGGAAATCCATACTTGACCATTATTCAATAAATGATTACTTTGTTATTTTACTCGTTGAAAAATAATGGATGTAATCTCCAATAGATTGATTACTGTAGGAGCTATCCAGTTCCACAAGACATTGTAATAATTTTTTATTATCACATAGTTAAATATTTTGTTAAAATAATAAAATTTATATTTATTTTTATTATTACTTTACTTCTATTTTATATAGTTGGGTTGTATCTCTATTCAGCTTATGTTTTAAGAATTTATAACGGTAAATAATTTTATTTTCACTTGTAATCTGTTTATATTGTGGAATAAAGCTTATTGTTAGAATACAGGTAAGTTCATTGCAACGTGTTTCGTCTAGTAGTAGTAATTATTTTTCATTTAGAAAATACACTAATTTTTTTTACATGTATAGTATTGCATTATTCTTAAAAGAATATTAGAGCTGTTGTCTTACTTTGAAACTTTGGCCTAGTACGCCTCATCAGTGTCATCTAAGAATTGTAGAACAGCTAGTGACAGTAATATAAATACTACTGGGTAAGGTTTAAACAAGACTTCAGTAAATTTACCCCTAGATAAAATTTTTTAACTAAAATACCATTTCTATGCCAAATTCGTAACAGTATTTTTAATCGACCGTTTTTTTTTATTTATTTTTCTAATTTTTTATTATTTCTTTTTTTACCAGAAGCTGTAATATGAGGGCAATAACTTATAAAATTTCCATACATATCTTTCCTTTTATAAAATGGAGATTAAAGATAATTTATATTTTATAGATGTACACTTTCTAAATTATCTGAATTTTTTGTTATTGAACACCATATAAAACGTAGATTTCCTTAATCTTGTACTTAGAAATTGGACGAACCTCTTTTAAAATAAAGTATAAGAATTTGAAAGGGATTAGCTATTTAGTTTAAAATATTCTATATAATTTATGAAAATTTCTTCGTTAAATATATATATATATTTATTGATTAAAAATTTATACATTTAATTTTTATATTACAAAGGAAACTACATATTGTTTAAGAAAAGAAAATTTTTTAATTCATGTATGTTTAAGTTCAATTGAAAGTTCAGTTGAAGTTCAATTATTTTAAAATAATCGTTATTCCATTTTTTTATCATAAATTATTCTGATATAGAATTATTATCAGTTTAGATGTAAGCTATGTAGTTTGCTTGCTCATATTTGAATAAATTATAGTTTGTATAAACTTCTAGGTAACTGTATCGTTAGACATCAGTTACTTCCTTTATTGAGTCAATTCATATCAAAGATAACTTTTGATGTACGTTCAGTTAGTATATATTAAGGCTATGTTTTAGTTATGCTTAGTAATAACAAAGTTTTATTACAGTAAATATCTTCCTTTATTTCTCTTCAGATCGGCAATAAATTGGAAAACGGCATACTATACTTGCGTTGTAGTTCGACTAATAGAATTTTATTTTATTCATAAGATACCACACACTTGCACACGAGCGCGCGAGTTTTGTTTCGTGATAGTTTAACCTAAAGAAAGCTGATATGGGTACATTATTAATCACTATTAAACATGTTTGAAATTGTCATTGTAACATTTTTCATTAAGTATATTAATTTTCAGTTTTGAAACAGCTGCTAATTTAGATACGATATTTTAGCATCTTCGACAATAACAAGGATTCTGCCAAGGCACATTAAAGAAAGCGAGAAATGAAGTGGTTCTCGAAGTCTTATTCTTTATTGAACCAACACAGAAGAGTTGCGTATAGAACGGTATAGAAGGCTAATCAAAATATAGATGATATTGTGCACTTAAAGTGACACTGTATAAAGTAGGTAGAATCTAAACAGTGATACTTCCATAGAAAGCGATTTTTCAGATATGGGTTTACAAGCGTCACAACCATAAGAGTCATCAGGATAGATAGCTAAAAGTCTTTAAATTAATGTATATCATTCTGTTGCGTTATTTGTGTTATATAAATGTTTTAATTTACCTGGTGAAAGTTTCATATTAATACTAGATGTATTTAATTGCCGGGGTGCAAATCACGTCTTCCTATCACTAAAATCAACAGCAAAATGAGTTAATTTATGTTTTTTCTTTCCTCTATTTCTCAAAGATAACTAACTGGTACTGTCATTAATGAGAATGATGAAATAAAAACAATAGCTTTAGTAACTACCGCTCGGGTGTACAGTGTAACCCCTACTTTCACGTTTGCCCGATTGATAAGTACAGTATACTTTATTTTTTTCTATGAAAGTCTATATGAAAGAGTTACGAAATATTTACATTTGTCTCTAGTTTTCTTACCTGAGAATCGATAAAAAAGATTTTCTGTAAAGAAATTATCTCCTTTTTCTGAAAATTTTGTTTTTGTGGTTTTTCGTTACTTTTTTCTAACTAAATCTTCTTCCAGATACTCTATAGAATAATGTATACTATCCGAAAATTCGTTCAGTATTTTTCGAGCTATTTTGAGGTTTCAACAGACTTTTGAATTTTACAATATGTATAGATTACGCAATTATTATTGTTATTATTATATTTTAATATTTCATTGATCAATTCAAATCATTTTTATTTTACAAAAACTGATAGAATGTAATAACAGCCGTGTGTTAATAGAGACATAACAAAATTTATTATATAAAGCTCAAAAGTAAAATGCAGTCAACCAATAAGAATTACAGATTCAGTAATAACTATAGTTGTAGACTGAAAGCGTAATAATATTATGCAGCCTTAAAGGTTCTTTAAATAGATTGATAATCCATCATTTCTAGCCTTGAAATTTTATAATTTAAAGTTTAAACTTAAACGTTTAAAGTATTTTATAAAAAACAACAATCATCGCTAACAATTACTATGTACCAGTTTAAAATCGTTAAAAACTGATTTGTTTTTTACAAAGTGAATTTGTGAAATCTTAAAAAAACAATCTGATGTGGACCTTACATGACTACTTCTACGCCTATTAAATTACACATACACAGTTTGTAAAAGGAAAGTACTTTTAATTTCATTAATAACTACTGATATTTTTTCTTTTTATTGTTATTATTAGAAATTATTATTATTCATCGTAAAAGTTTAAAAAAAAAAGAAAAAAAAAACGAGAGATGAAGTCTAATTCGAAACGATGCGGCCTTCCTTAGAGATTCAAATATTTCACTAATTAAAATTTCATTTGGCTATAAATTTGGAACTAATGAAATAAATACCACTTACGATAAATCGTTGAAAAGCTGTCAATGAAAGCTTATTACTGCAGTTAAGAAAAACTCACAACAAAATTCAAATGTTTTTTTGGATTTCGGGCTTATTTGGACACTTTTGGCTTAGTCGATTGGAATCAAAAGGTGAGGTGCACAACTAGATGATTCAACAGCCCTAAATCCAAATTTTCAACAATCTACGGCTAATCGTTTTTGAGTTATGCGAGATACGTTCGTACAAATATTACGCCAAAACTAGTCAAAATGGATTCAGGGATGGTCAAAATGAATATTTCTGTTGAAATCTGAAAACCGAAATTTTTCACGATTGCAATAAATTCTTGTATTCGTACAAGGGAGTAAAAAGTAGTAATAATTTTGATTGCAGATAATATAAAAGCAGTTAACCAAACTGGTTGTTTATGTTTACTTGACTGGTTTAATGGAGTTTTTCATTCCTTAATCTTTTACCCTCAAATATTAATTACATTCTGTTTCTTTATTTATTTGCTTATTATAATTTCTGTAATGCTTTATAAAAATTTTCATATAAAAATATTTGATGGATCTGTATTGGAATTGCAATGGATTGAAAGAATTTGAAAGCCTAACATTATCAGATACTCAGTATTGCAAGTTTTTTTCAGCAAGCGAGAGTAAATGGAGGTAGACAATCCGCCTTCACCAAACCACTCGAATAGAGTTTAGTAATTTCAAGTTATGCAATGTTGCTGCCACGGCACTAAAGAGTGACTTACATAATGCGTAACAGCGGTTCCAGTCGCCCATGGTAGTGTGAAATAGGTGAGCTGGTTATATTTAGTCGGTAATCCAGGCATACATACGCTCATTCTTAACATCTAGCGAGACCTGTGGTAGCCCGACACTATCCCATTTGGCATGCCATTTTGGGTCTACGTAAATTTACTCCCCCCTCATAGGTCAATATATATATATGTATATAGAAACGTGTTTCCATAGCATGTATCTATTGGTCATCAAAACAATGCGGTAATAGAAATAAAAAAAAAAAAATGAATTGATTATTTATATTATGCATAATAATGGATTGTTAGAATAACTTCATGTAAAATATTGATTGAAAATAGCAATTTATACAAATGTACACTTTGGAACATATTTATTATATGTGGAGTGTGATTGAAATACAATTCAACGATAATAATATTAAATATGCTGAAAATTAACATGCGAGCTATCACTGGATATTTTTTTTTCATTGAATAAAACATGTCACTGGAGGCATGTTTAAGTTTCTCACGAAGATTTCAATGTTATATGTCGCATCGTATGTGCGACCGGACCGACTATGGTGAATGCTAATAGCTTGCGGTGAGACGAATCGGAGATGAGAGACTCTGCGGGTTGTCCACTGGCCTCCCTAATTACATCATCCGTACCCCCATCCCTTTAGTCTATCGTATCTAACAATACCTCAATTGAAATTATTCGGATCAGAGTAGAAACGTCGATGATCTATAATATTCGGGTGCAGTTCTGTTCACTAGATGTTTTGAATCATCCAATCTTAGACGGTAAATGTCTTTGCGAATAAGATATGGAAAAATTACTGATGCAATTGAGTAAAATATCTTACCACTTTATTATATTATTGTAAAAAGCACAATAGCATAAATTTTAAAGATTTGAAGATTTTGCTATTTAATATAATTCTTTTTTGTGTGAAGTTTTCGTAAAATCATAGTTTATACTATAATAAGTTACAATTAACACCGATTCTAATATCAACTGAAACTCGGCATAATATCATACGTAAAAAAAAAAGTGAAAAAATAATAGCCTACTTATCCTCTATACATTAGATATGGATATAGTGTAGCTACATATCAATTTTTCGTAACTTCAATATGTTTTTCTTGATCGCTGCCAGCAAGTATACAAATTATAATACTTTTACGACAATGTTAATTATAATTGAGAACGTTGTTGCAATGCATCATTGTAAAATCCATTACACAAGTTACTGACCAATTGATTAACTATTAATTTAATTAAGAATAATAAATAATGTATTAATAATAATTAAATGAATTATTAAATCTATAAGTAATTATTAGCCAAGTATAATGAATATTCGATCGTTGTAAAAAAAAAAAAAAAGTAAAAGAAAGGAGAATTAATGTTACTTTTTAATGAATTTCCTTTTTCTCCAGTGAGAGCTTTTTTAAATGAACGTATTAAAGAGACTAGTACGCCTTTTTTTTAAAATGTATTTTGGTTGTTGTTTAAATTGGCTTTACCACATATTAACATTTCGAATGTAATTTTCATCATCACAAGTAAAAATTGAAATAAAAGGAAGTATTGTAATCGCGAAAAATTGCGAATTTCAGATTTCAACGGAAATATCCATTTTGACTATCCCTGAATCAATTTTGACTAGTTTCGGCGTGATATCTGTACGTATATACGTACTTACGTATCTCGCATAACTCACAACGATTAGTCGTAGGGTGTTGAAATTTTGGATTTAGGACTGTTATAACATCTGGTTGTGCACCTTCCCCTTTGATTATAATCGACTGAACTGGAAGGGTTCAAAAAAAGCCTAAAATCCCCCAAAATTTTGATATTGGACTTTTTATTAATTGCAGTATTAAGCCCTTATTGAATACGTTTCAATGATAATAACATAGTTCTTATTTTCATTGGTTCCAGAGTTATAGCCAAATAAAATTTTAATTTTTGAAATACTTGTAACTGGAAGGGAAGGTAATCGGTTCGAATCAGATTTCAGTTCCTTTTTAACTTTTTTTTTTCATTTAAATATTGATTTATTAATAATTATTAACCCGTGATTGTAAACAATGTTTACAATAATTCGATAATAATAGTAAAAAATAAATATGAAAAAAATGAGTGATTATTAGTGAAATAAAATTTTATGGACTTTTAAAATTATATATGTAATTTAATCAACAATATTACATTTAATTATTTAATATTAATTAAAAATAATAATTTAGAATCGTATTATTTTTGGATTTTTGTACAAGGAAGTTATGTGGTGTTCACATCAGGTACACTCTCGTCCTAACAGATGACGGTTTTTCGGAAATGTTATATCTTCGCAAACAACCTTCCGATTTTCATTTATTAATGTGATCTATATAGTTTCATTTTTGTTAATGACATTAATAAAACTCCAGAGTTCTTGAAATAATTATCGCCCTAGATGGAGTATAACGTATTTAGGAGGTATGTGTGTTTGTTCCACTGCAGCAACTCAATGGCTGAACCAATTTAGATGATTGACTCCGCGTAGGAATCCTTACACTACTGGGAGTGTCATAGGCTATATAAGTATGTGTATATGTGTATACGTATATATATATATATATATATACATGTATATATATACAGGATGTATCAAAACTGCACGACAATCTCTTGGAAACGGATTCTACATCTAAAAATAAGAAAAAAGTTTCCAATAAACATATGCCTGAAAACGTTTTGTTGGCGAGTTACGGCTAGCGAAATATTTC